>JAXIVH010000005.1:1483153-1488153 GCA_036785325.1 Urophycis tenuis | reverse complement strand
GCAGCAGCGTTGCAGAAACATGCCCAGAGTAGAAGGGCAAAAATGGTCAAAAGGTAATCACAACTCAATTGACGTCGTGAGCAATGCAGCCAAAACACTTGCTCTAGTTATTGGGTCGACTATGTTAACTTATGCCGACAATATTATTCCTCATGAAAATATCTGAATCGTCTAGCTAAAATAATTTCCTGGTAATAGAGAACCTTTGAGTTTTACTACATGCCCCCATTGATCAACGACGCTTGAGCAAATCTCTTTTGGAAATAGTGTTTCAAGAAATGTAGCCGCTATGAAAAGATACGTTCCGATGAATCTTAATTCCCATAAAGCATTCACAAAGTGAAGCTCAAAACGTCATAAGCGTCACTTCATCTCTGCCTTTGAGACCGAGACGTGCCAGAATACAGAGCCCAGATTAACGCTGCAGAGAGTGTCGGGGATAAAGAGGTCCTGGTATAAATAAAAAAGCGAGATCTTCTGGGATGAAGCTCATTACCATCTATTTACATCCTGGCCGTATGCTGTGCAGTCCCGCCCTCCTCTCCCTCGCCACACAAGCAATACACGGGAACATCTGCGGGATGAACTTCTCCTCTTTCTCTCCCCTCTTCCTCCTCTCAGAGCCTGAGCTCTCAGGAGTCGCTGGCCCGGAGGAAGAGTTCTGCGGACCCCTGCCGGGCTCTGGGCCAGCTGTTCATCCTGCTCCAGTACCAGGCCCTGGCCCAGCGGGTCAAAGTGATGATCCGGAAAGCCGAAAGCCTTGTCAAGCTCACACGGATGCCAGGAACTCCAGGTGAGTGGTGGTTGACCGTGGTTGATACTTTATCAGGGATCAATAAAGTATGTCTGTCTGTCTGTCTGTCTGTCTGTCTGTCTGTCTGTCTGTGGTGTACCCGTCAGCATCCTGGAGCGAGAGGCCCTAGCCCCTCCCCCTTAGTGACATCACTCTGAACTCACCATGCGCCACTTTGGAGGAAAGCATCTGATCGATCACGAAATAGTAACATAACGAATAACAGCATCATAATCAATATAATCATTACTTCATATTCCCATCCAACGTGAATTGACTTTTAGCTTCCCCGTAAGCCCCATTATGGTCAGCAGGTACAACACAGAGATTCACCCCAAAAACCACTAACCACCTCTGTCTGAGACCTGTGTTCTCTGGCCACCGTCCATCCATGCACTCCTGACTCATCACTGACTCCAGGTGGATGACAGTCGAGCCTCCACTCTGTTTAATGTCTTATCGGAATGTATTATCGGAAACCCTGCCTAAGAGTGTTGGCATTTTGTCTCGTGAACAAGAGCCACAGAGTCCTTCCTTTATGTTCTGGTCCGGGTCAGACAGAGACAAAGAGCTGCGGACTTCACCGCGCTGTAATTAGATCTCTGAGCTCCGAAAACCGGGTGTCATTTCCTTGGCGCTGGCTCTGATGTGCAACTTCATCTGAATCAAAGCCCCGCTCCGATGGCGCTGATCAACCAGCACGGCCACCGGAGATATAGAAGTCCATGCGCTGCAGAATTTTGCTTTTTTGTTTACTAAAGAGCCAAGATCGTTGACACAATGGAGTCACTTTTTGGCTCCTGGCGGTTCAGAGATGACATGCACTTGAAAGCCAGTGCCACCCTGACCCACCCCAGGGCTGTAGTCAAGACCACCTTTGTCGAGTCCAAGACAAGTCCAAGACCAGGACTAGTCGAGACCAAGTCAAGACCGAGTGCAAAGAGGTTTGAGTCCAAGACAAGACCAAGTCCAAAAATATTTGAGTCTGATTCAAGACCAGGACAGAAAAAGCAAGTCATATTTTATTATGGCAGAATTGGCGGACATCTTCGTGGGTGAATCAATGAAAATGAATGACAGTAACGTTACGTTAGTAGGACACGCAGATGCAGGGCGCGCAAAGATAAACTAGTGTGCGATTGTTTATAAAACATCTAAACATAATAAAGACACCTAGACTCGACACCTAGGTCGAGACCAAAAGCCATATTTGGCAAGACCAGTGGCAGAGACCGAGACAAGTCCAAGTCCAAACACCAGCGAGTCCGAGACAAGTCCGAGACCATAGAAAAAAAAAAATGTCTTGAGTCCGGACTCGAGTCCAAGACCGGCCTGGGAGTACTACAGCCCTGACCCGACCCATGATGTCCACTCACTCAGGCCCGGGAAGCGTTCAAGCTGTTTCAGCACTGGGTGCACGCCACGCACACTGGCGACAGGACAGAACACACTGCTAATGAAAACGTTTTGCACGTCCCCCGACAGACCACTACGTTGTCATCAACCTGCGACAGGACGGTCAAGTAATCGCCTCCAAGGAGACCAAGGGGGGTGACGGGGCCCGAACCCCGTGTGGAACGCCCCCTTCCTGTTCGACCTGCCCCCCGGGGACATCGCCGAGCAGCCGCTGGTCTTTGAGTTTGTCGTCATGCAGGTAAGAGCCGTGGTTGCCAGTGGTTAGCGATGGTTAGCAGTGGTTAGCGATGGTTAATATGCTAGCAATGTTTAACCTAGCGATTGGAATGCTTGAAACTTGGTGACTTTCTTACTGTATAAGCAGCAATGAAATGTTTCACCTTCTTATGACAAATGTGCTCTTTGTAAGTCACTTTGGATAAAAGCGTCTGCTGCCCTGAATGTAAATGTAAGATCTCGAGCTGCCTTATCCTTTTTTGATGCGGACACAAACAAGGTCTCCTCAATTCTTAGTTTAAGGGTGAGGATTCTTTTAACATTTAATTTGGTGCTATATGTCTTTACACTCTTGTCTGTCTCATCGCCATCTACAGCTCAGCCATTTGAGAAGGACAATCCTCCTATAATGTATGCTTTCTTGAGGCTTCCTAGTCTTGGCTCTGTGTTAGTTCATGGCTTTGGGTTCAGTGAAGCCCTTTGAGAATGTGATCCAGAAGTAAACTAACAGACTGACCTCTCTCGCTCCACAGGGTCGCCTGTACACTAAGAGCAGCGTGCTCGGCAGCGTGCTGATTGGCCACCCTGCGCCGGAGGCGGGACAAGGACACTGGAAGGAAATGTGCCGTCGGGGGCAGTTGGAGACGGCGCGCTGGCACACCATCCAATCAGATGGCCCGAAGGCCTGACTGACAGCCTGAGGGATTGGTCCATTGTTCCTCGCCCCTGAGAAGACTCCAGACAGGGCAGATGGGCGGGAACATGTGGATGGACTCCTGGACTCTCTGACTCCCATCCATGCTCTTTGTTTATAATGCTGTCTGCGTATAGTGAAGTATGCGCTGTTATCTTGGACCTCTGTAGGTGTGATATACTGTATGTTGTCTAGAAACACTTCTTACCCTGTCAGCGATCAATCCCTACGACTAAGGCCACTGCTGTAAAGACATTAACCAAAGGGCTCAAACTCGCACTGATCCGAGATGTTTTGCCTGCCGTCGGTGGCACGTAGTACATACGTTATGCTTACATAAGATAAGCTTCTGTAGCTATGGTTACTGTATTGTAAAGCCCTGTCATTTCCAGGGTGACCTGAACTCCCGAAGCTATCCTCTGCATGACCTTGTGTTACAGTGTGGTGTTGTTATGCATTGTGCACAGATGAATGAGTGTTGCTCGGGTGTCAATATTCAGTGGGTGTATGTACCTGTTGTGATGTTGGCAGTCATGTTCATGTTTGAAGTCGGTATCTGTTTACAATTACTTTGGTGAGGCTAGGCAGTGCAGTGCCCTCGGTGTTTGACCCTCAGCTGAAAGGTAATGGGTTTGATCCCCGATATCTGCAGTGTACCTGAAAGGCCTCCTTGAGCAACATGCTCCTGAATGACATATAGCTAACTTTCACAGTATAGTGGTCTGCACAGTTGCATGACTGTGCGCTGCACGATGACGATGCTGTGATTGGATGATATTTTTGAATATTGTGAACTGGGTTTTAAAGATGCAGCACTAATGTTGAGATTGTTGTTGTTTGTTTAATTTATATATCTATAAAATAAAAAGACAATCAGCCTGCTGTAGCATTTGCTTCATTTTTATACACGACAAAAGTGGGTGAAAAACAAAACTGAATGAAATTTAAAGTAAATGTAATGTCAAATAATATGCATCTGATTAATCAATATATTAATTTGAAGAATCACATTCAACCTAACTTCATTACATTTTCATTAATAAGAAATGTCTTAGTTCAATTAGGTTAGATTCCAGTTTAGCCCCATGAAGATAAATCCGAAGCACAATATCAATTCACATATTTTCATCCATTTTTCCAAAGGTTTTTTTTTTGTACTTATTTTCAATGACTCTGTCAGATCAATTTTTTAACATATTTCAATGTCTATATTTGATGTGTGTTTTACAGTCACATGCGGTCTACATGTAGGCCAAGAACGCATTCATGTGAGCAAAGCATGATTTACAACTGTGTCAGGACATGTAAAACCAAAGATAGCGTAATGAAACAGCTTCTTTCTAAAAAAAAAAGCCTGACCAAACACCGATGTATACACACACACACACACACACACACACACACACACACACACACACACACACACACACACACACACATGCACACACACACACATGCACACACACACACACACACACACACACACACACACACACACACACACACACACACACACACACACACAAGATGTATACAAGATGGATGTAATGTGTGTTTTTGTCCCCCAGGGGCCTAGTGAAATGGAAAACTCTTAACACTTAATTTCACACATCACGTCTTGCATCTCTTTTCCAGAAACCTCGACAGTGCCAACAAGGGCCTGAGTCTCAAGGAGGTCTCCTGAAATATGACATGTTATCCATGTTTTCATTGTGTGTGTGTGTGTGTGTGTGTGTGTGTGTGTGTGTGTGTGTGTGTGTGTGCTATTATTTTCCACAAGATTGATTCTGTTCGTTAAAAGCAATGGATAATGTATTGCTTGGCTGCCACTTTCCATTCCTTCCTCACAGGGGTGAAGTAGCTCACATTTACAATAAACTA
>JAXIVH010000005.1:1371039-1473539 GCA_036785325.1 Urophycis tenuis | reverse complement strand
CCACGTGGTCTGTGTGAGGCTGGAACAGCCTTGACGGTGCTCCACGGCACTCACGTTGAATTCTACTCCATTCTCTCCGAGGGGAAACACACCATCGGTGTCACAAATCACGGGCTCTGCGCTGACATTGTACATAACCCTTAACTGACATTTGAATTTGACCTCATCGGCAACAAGACTCCGCGCTAAACCGTCCCGCTCACAAAGTAGTGTGCTCCACATCGATCAAAACAAACGGCTCAAGCGAATGACACCTTTAAACCATTAAAACAGGCTCACTTTATCAAATGAAACAAATATTCAGAACGGGTCCGTACAGAGCATCCATAACACATTTTTCGTGGTTTGAATTTGATTCGGGAATCCGAGTCACACCTCCGGAGACCAGGTTGTGTAACTCCAGACTCCTGTCTGAACGCTGGAGTGGGACAGTGAGACATAAACACTTCAGTGCCGTTCCCCCCCCCCATGTTTGCGCGCGAAGGTCCTCCTCAGTGAACGGGGCCTGCTGCCCAGCGGGGGGTCCGCTGGTCAACACCAGGGTTGGCAGGGGGAACGTATGGATGCCCTTTTAAGGAATGAATAACACTCACTGCAGAAACAGGGAACAACAGAGAGGGAGGGAAAAGGGTGGGCAACTCATCAGGCCTTATTGGGAAGGAGTAGGCCTGCTGAGGCCAACAATATGGCTTAAGTCTTCTCTGTGGGGGGGGGGGGGGGGGGGGGGGTGGAGGTTGAGAGTGCGTCAACAATCACCAGAGTAGGAACTGGAAGTAACAGAGCGTAAGAGTGGCGTGGAAGGCGTGTCGAATGGCAGCCTCTTCAAAGCGCTGGCGGTGGATGAGCACGGAGTGGCCGTCAGGCCGTGACTCTCACTCACCCCCTGTGACTGACGCAGGACGTCTGCACTCGATTACTGCCTCGGCTCAGCTTCTCCCCCCGCACACACGGACACACACACACACGCAAACGTGGACACACACACACACATGGGCACACACAAACTGGGACACACACACACAGTTACTCACTCATACACACACAGAGACACACACACACACACACACACACACACACACACAGACAGACACACACACACACACACACACACACACAGACACACACACACACACACACACACACACATACACAAAATGACACACACATGGGCACACACAAACTTGGACACACACACACACACTTACTTACTTACTCATCCACACACACACACACACACACACTGACAGACACACACAAACACACACACACACACACATACACACACACACACACACACACACACACATACACATACACACACACACTGACTCACTATCCACACACACACACACACAGATACACATACACACACACACTGACTCACTATCCACACACACACACACACACACACACACACACACATACACATACACACACACTGACTCACTATCCACACACACACACACACACAAAATGACACACACATGGACACACAAAAACAAAAAGTGTGGACACACAAAAACAAAAGTGTTTTGAAGCCTGTTGCGTCTCCCTTCACCACTCGCTCACATTCCATCACGTAAACAAACAACTGTGGTTCACCTTTCACTCCAGCCCCCCACCCCCCCAGCTCCCCAGACACAGCATGCTGTCTCCTGCTGTCTCATCCATCACAGCTGACCCAGAGCTCAGCGTGGACAGCAGACTGCCCATCACACTGATTAACTGAGTGTCTTATTGACTGACTGATTGTGTGTCTGACTGTCTAACCGAATGACTGACAGCGCATCTGACTGTCTAACCGAATGACTGACTGTGTGTCTGACTGTCAAACTGAATGACTGACTGTGTGTCTGACTGTCTAATCGAATGACTGACTGTTTGTCTGACTGTCTAATCGAATGACTGACTGTCTGACTGTCTAACTGAATGACTGACTGTGCATTCGACTGTCTAACCAAATGACTGACTGTTTGTCTGACTGTCTAATCGAATGACTGACTGTGTGTCTGACTGTCTAACTGAATGACTGACTGTGTGTCTGACTGTCTAACTGAATGACTGACAACAGAGTGACGAGACCTAACTCCTTTTGTAACAACATAGATTATGTTGTGTGTCAACCCCATGCAGAACCATCACGGGTTCATGACTGCGTCCGAGCAATTGCGTGGCCATTGCGTGATCACTAGGTAATCCCTACGCGGAAGCATAACTCAGCCTTAACCCTACTCTCATGCTCTTATTTGTTGTACGACTTGGCACTTTGATCGCTCTTTGTAACTTGGCACTTAGTGAGAGATGTTGTGTACTAGCAATGGTTATTCTAGCAATTGAAATGCTTGAAACTTGTTCTGGTGACTTTCTTACTGTATTAGCAGCAATGAAATGTTTCACCCTCTTATGACAAATGTACTCTTTGATAGTCGATTTGGATAAAAGCGTCTGCTAAATGCCCTAAATGTAAATGTAAATGTGTCTGGCGTGTGTATCTGTTGTATGTGTGCATGCGGTTGGTGTGTGTGTGGTGTGTGCGTATGTGTGCATGTGTGTGTACATGTGTGTCTTTTGTGTGTGTGTGTGTGTGTGTGTGTGTGTTCTTGTGTGTGTGTGTGCTTGTGTGTGTTTGTGTGTGTGTGTGTGTTTGTGCGTCTGTGTGTGTGTGCATGTGTGTGCAGGTGTGTGTGTGTGTGGTGTGTGTGTGTGTCTGGTGTGGTATGTGTGTATGTGTGTGGGGGTGTTTGTATGTGTGTGTGGTGTGTGTGCGTGTGTATGGTGTGGTGTGTGTGTGTATGTGTGTGCGGGTGTGTGTGTGTTTGTGTGTGTGCAGGTGTGTGTGTGTGTGTGTGTGTGTGTGTGTGTGTGTGTGTGTTTGTGTGTGTGCGGGTGTGTGTGTGTGTGTTCTGTGTATGTGTGTGTGTGTGTATGTATGTGTGTGTGTGCGTGCGTGTGTCTGGTGTGTGTGTGTGTGTGTGTGTGTATCCGTGTTAATGGCGTGGACTGTTGCTGTTACATTTCCTACTTACTCCTAATGATCCTGTACATGCGTTCCTACTCTTCACATATTGTATTTGGCACGGCCCGGCCTAATGATTCATAAAACAATATCACAAAGAGCTATTCCTGCCTCATAAATCCAAATTCCTTCCCCGGTGGTGAAACGGAGCACCGGGGGCTCGGTGTGTTTCTTCTGTGTTGGCACGCCGCTGGACGGTTGTACCACACTGAAGGCGCCCCAGGGCTGATGGTAGGGAGGCGGGGGTGGTGGGGGTGGTGGTGGTGGTGGTGGTGGTGGGTGGTGGTGGTGGTGGTGGAGGTGGGGGCGGGGGCATCACAGGCAGTGACCACCCCCAGCCCGTCCTCACGCCACCGCTGTCCGTGCCGCTGGACACCCTGGTCCACCCAGCCTCGGATTAAAGCAGCAGCACCCATCTGGATTCCATCACGAGGACGCTTTATAGCTTATTATTCATCCAGGGGTGGGGAGGGAGGGGGTGAGTGGGGAGGGGGGAGGGAGGGGGGGAGAGCCCAGAGTGATTTAAGGGTGCTCTGCATGGAGTCCCGAGCCGAGTGGAAGGAAATGGCGTGTCGTGTTGAACCTGGGAGCAGAGTGTGTGCTCTCAACCAGTGTGAACGCGCCGGAACACCCCCTCCACCACCACCGCTGTGTGTGTGTGAGTCTATGTGTAAGTCTACTTGTGTGCGTGAGTCTGTTTTCGTGTGTGACTTGTTTGTGTGCGTGTGTGTACATGTGAGTGTGTGTGTGACTCTGTGTGTGTGTGTGTGTGTATGCAGTCTGTGTCTGTGTGTGTGAGTCTGTTTGTGTGTGTCAGTCTGTGTGTGTGTGTGTGTGTGTGTGTGTGTGTGTGTGTCAGCCTGTGTCTATGTGTGTGTGTCAGTCTGTGTCTGTGTGTCAGTCTGTATCTCTGTGTGTGTGTCAGTCTGTGTCTGTGTTCGTGTGTGTGTGTGCGTCAGTCTGTGTCTGTGTGTGCGTGTGTGGTGCGTGTGTATTGGGCATTTGTAATACATTTTCTCTGTTGCTGCTCAACGTTGTGAGTCATTTCCTCTCTAATGTGTGTAGCATGTGGTGAATTGTTGTGCGATGATCCAAGCTGAGTTTTTCCCCCGAAAAACACGATAAATCCTTTTTTCTCTCTCTCTTGAGGAATGTCATTACCTAAGAATTATTGCAAAATAGACACTATTTGGTAGTACACCACGTTATCACTGTTTTCATTCTTATTAGTCTCGGTATGGAGACAGATAAGAGAAGGACCATAGGCTGCTGAAACACTCTGAGAGGAAGAGGAGAGGAAGCTGTCTTGTAGATTTGACCCCAGAAAGCAAAATCTGTGTTCCCCCTCATTTGTCTGTCCTGGAACAAGGAGCGAAGCGGCTGACGTTCATAAAGGATTTACATAGAGCATAAGCTACATCCGTATGTACATATAAGCCATATGCTATGAATATACACAGCATATGGCAGACATTTTCCTTTAACCAAATCCATTTGTCCATCAGCCTTCAATGACAGAGCCATAATCCTCTCTGTCTCCTTGTGTATGTGGAAGATGTCCTGCAGTATATCACTCCATTATGCGATTGAAGAAACCATATATATGCCTTTAAGTCCACGTGTCACTTAGCCTCTCCTTGATTGTTTTGGTCAGGAATCCGCTCCACTGTTCTAAGATATATCGCTCCCATTTCTAAGCAAGGGAACGCTACAGCAGTCAACGTTTGTCGACTCAGATTCATATTCGTTCTCATGGCGTGGTTTGGTGGGTGCACATGGTATTCATTAAATAATAACTTCTATTTCTGTCTCTGTACACCCAAGCCATTATCTCTCCAACCGTTCCGTACCGTACCGGCTCTGCCTTCTGAGCTGGGATGAAACTCCAAGCCGCCTGACGTCTCTGCCTGTCTCTGTTCTTTCTTTGCTGCCTTCAGGAGGACGTGCTGTGAGGGCTTCAGGTTCGTCATGGGCCAGTGCATACCTGAAAGTAGGTGCACCCCTCTACCTCCCTGATAGACCACCACACCGCCGGCCCCTTGGTTCAGCTATCTGTTTTAATCAAGTGTTGTTGCTATTAGGGGCGAGGAGTATATTCTATATAAAGGCAATACAAACAGTATTATTAGGCAGAAACAAAATCACCATTTCGGCTTCATTCATTTCCCCATAAGGCATAGTAAACGATGTGGGCCACTAGAGGGAGATATTACTCCTTCATAAATGACCTTTGGCAGGAAAACCACAAGTTCATCTTAAATAAAGTACCACACATCTGTGCAAAAGCACACACCATGTTCATCTATAACATAAATTAAACAGCAATCACGTAATCATCAATCATCAATCAATCACGTATCATACAGATTGTGTTTGTTACAACTGTCAATATTGTAATCCATATTATTGCATATTATTATAGAAGTACTGGTAGTACTAGTAGCCATAGTACTAGTAGTAATATTTGCAGCAGTACTAGTAGTGATAGCAGTAGTACTAGTAGTAGTAGTAGTAGCGGTATTACTGGTAGAGGTAGCAGTACTACTAGTAGTGGTAGCAGCAGCATTAGTAGTGGTAGCAGTAGTACTAGTGCTACTACTAGTAGCAGCAGTACTAGTAGTGGTAGCAGCAGTACCAGTAGTGGTAGCAGTACTAGCAGCAGCAGTACTAGTAGAGGTAGCAGTACTACTAGTAGTGGGAGCAGGAGTGGTAACAGTAGTGGTAATACTAGTAGCAGCAGTACCAGTAGTGGTAGCAGTATTAGCAGCAGCAGTATTACACGTTGTCCTCTACTTGTACGTCTGCTCTCTCTCTCCCTGCAGGTGTTGACGTGTGCGCTGGCTCTCCCTGTGAACAGCAGTGCACCGACAACTTTGGACGGGTGGTCTGCACCTGTTACCCTGGTTACCGTTTCGACCGAGAGAGACACCGGACCCACCAATCACCGTACTGTCTGGGTCCGTCGACTTCCTGCACGCTTCCTTCCTATCGGCTGATTGTGTAGCGTAATAATCACCAAGGAGATCTGATCGAGGCCTTTGTGTGATTCAAAACAGGTCATGTCAGGTCACGTGGATCACGCTGGGTGTAAAGAGCTCACACACCCTGTCTATTGCATGTGTTCACAGTCATACACACTGCATATTTTAAGCCTTTTGTACTTCATCTCTCTCTATTAATCTATTTAATTGCTCCCTCTGTCTGTCTGTGTCTCTCTCCCTATGACAGACGTTGATGAGTGTAAGGAGTCAAACAGCAGCACGTGTGACCACGAATGTGTGAACACGGTGGGGAGTTTCCAGTGCCACTGTCACGTCGGCTACATCCTCGCGCCGGACCAGCGCTCCTGTGTGCCCAGACACAACCGTGAGTGTACAACCCTCAACACCACCCTCAAACACATGGTCCTCACAAACACCACCCACAAACACATGGTCCTCACAAACACCATCCTCAATCACATGGTCCTCACAAACACCACCCTCAAACACATGGTCCTCACAAACACCACCCTCAAACACATGGTCCTCACAAACACCACCCTCAAACACATGGTCCTCACAAACACCACCATCAAACACATGGTCCTCACAAACACCACCCTCAAACACATGGTCCTCACAAACACCACCCTCAAACACATGGTCCTCACAAACACCACCCTCAAACACATGGTCCTCACAAACACCACCCTCAAACACATGGTCCTCACAAACACCACCCTCAAACACATGGTCCTCACAAACACCACACTCAAACACATGGTCCTCACTAATACACCCCCACAAACACATCGGACCTCACAAACACCACCCTCAAACACATCTGTCCTCACTAATACACCCCCACAAATACATGGTCCTTACTAATACACCCCACAAACACAACCCTCAAACACATGGTCCTCACTAATACACCCCCACAAACACAACCCTCAAACACATCGGTCCTCACTAACACAGCCCACAAACACTTGGTCCTCACTAACACACGCCACAAACACAACCCTCAAACACATCGGTCCTCACTAACACAGCCCACAAACACTTGGTCCTCACTAACACACCCCACAAACACAACCCTCAAACACATCGGCCCTCACTAACACACCCCACAAACACAACCCTCAAACACATCGGCCCTCAATAACACACCCCACAAACACAACCCACAAACACATCTGTCCTTACTAATACAACCTATAAACAGCACATGCTCTGCACGTTGTGTGTTCTGCATGCTCTTGAGTTGACCTGTGTTCTGTGTTCTGCGTGGTCTTGAGTTGACCTGTGTTCTGTGTTCTGCGTGGTCTTGAGTTGACCTGTTCTCTGTACGTTCTGTGTTGTCTCTTCACAGTTAATTCCTCTGGGAAGTCAGACCCTCTGATGAGCACTAGCTCCTGCTCCTTCACCTGCCAGGACTTTGTCAGCATGAAGAGCAGCATCCTGCAGCTCAAGCTACGCATGGGCAGCTTGCAGCAGGTATCTGAGTTCACCCATTCACAAACACATCCACCCAGGGAACTTTTCTCTTGAGATCGATTTTCTCTGGTCCACTTTTGCCACATAACCACCGGAGTGGGGATATCTCAGGGGACGGTAACTGTTGTCCGGGAATGATATACCTGCTGTAGCTATGACTCAAGCCACGAGGGGTTCGCTAACGGCAAAGGTTTGATAGTGTATGTTGAAGCATCGTTCAATCATTGTGATCCCAATGTTTTCTTAAATGCGTTGTGATGGAATTTACCAAGCTCAGAAGGCCTTACCTTGAGACCCTACGTGATCTACATGATGAGTGATAGACTGTTATAGACAGCGGGTTCAACCTGCCAAGTCGTTTTTGAAAGCGCCTGCTCCCTTCCAAACACTTTCCAAGGATGACTTCCCAGATGGTTCTGGTTAACTAAGCTCAAGGTTACAGAAGGAACTCGACTGTTGAACATTTCCCTGCATCATTTGCGGGAAATATGGGACATGTCCTTTTAACTTCATGCTTTCTCTGTGGATGTGTGTGTGTGCGTGTGTGTGTGTGTGTGTGTGTGTGTGTGTGTGCATGTGTGTGTGTGTGCGTGTGCGTGTGTGCGTGCGTGTGTATGTGTGTGTGTGTGTGTGTGTGGGTGTGTGTGTGTGGGTGTCTGTGTGTGTGTGTGTATGCAGGTGCCCGGCTTCCCCAACAGCAGCAACAAGCCTTCTCAGGGTAGAGGGGCCAAAGGTCATAATGGCCCCTGTCCCCCCGGGCCCCTCGGCCCTCCAGGAGCCCCTGGTGTCCCTGGTAGGCTCACACACAGCAGTTGGTTCACAGTCCAGTGACACTGACCCTGAGAGTCCAGTGATCATCTCAATGTTAATTGTTAATTTTTAATCGTTAATGTTAATAGTAACTAGTAACCGCTAACGTATTGATCCCGGTGAGAGACCATTCAACCCCAACTGCTTCCTGCCACGGCGCTGCCAGCATGTGTCTACTCTGTGCCTCTGACGTTGACTCCCTCTGTTTCCCCCCGCGGGCTCCTCTGTCCCCCCCTGCTGCAGGGCACCCGGGGGAGCCCGGTCAGAGGGGCGAGCCGGGGGTCGGGGGTCCACCCGGAGCCCAGGGTCCGCGGGGCCAGATGGGGCCGATGGGCCCGGAGCCCGACCTGAGCCACATCAAGCGGGGGCGGCGGGGCCCCGTGGTAAGTCCGTGTGACCCGCTGGGTTGTGTCAAGGGGCCGCGGCAGGCGGAGCAGCGAGGCTGAGGAGACTCATACAAAATATATAGTCAAGTCAAGTCACTTTTATTTATATAGCACATTTAAAAACAACAGCAGTTGACACAAAGCGCTTGACATTGGAAGAAGTCAGGGTTGGGCAGGACAGTTAAGAAAAAGGGGCCCAGGGATACACAGGTGTTGACTAAAACAATGCATAAAATAAGAAGAAAAAAAGTAGTAAAAAGTAAGAAGAAGGTTAAGGGTGTTAAGGGTTGTTAAAAGCAAGAGTGAAAAGGTAGGTCTTTAAATTAGACTTAAAACTGGCAAGGGTGGTAGGGGACTTGATATGGGGTGGAAGGGGATTCCATAGGTTTGGGTATGGAGCTATATATTGTATGGAGCTACAAGATACAAGACAAGATACAAGAAGTGTTTATTGTCATCACATCGCAAGACATGACGAAATTACAGTAGCTACCACAATAATAGCTATATATTATATGCTATATATTATATGGAGATGTCTTTCTGGGATACAAAGCCAAATTAGCCAAATTAGACAAAGTCACAAAGCTAAGGTCATAAACCATATGTTTACCTACATTTCGTTATCAGAGAAGCGAATAATGAAATGCCAGAAAAGGGAAATGGAAGTCGACATGGAAGTATCACTCTTTCCATTCTTTCTTTGGTCACGTCTTATTTGCGATGAATGAATAGTAATGTAGTATTCATGTCGTTCTATGGCTCTGCCACCTGAAAAGGTCTCAGACCCCTGCTCTCGTCTCTCACCACGTCTGGTGTGAATGCTGAATCATGCCTCTGCTGAGATACATGAGAAGGAAGGCTGGTGGAACCAGAGCTGTACACACAGCAACACTACCCCCTAGTGAAGGGATGAGTCTTGGCCTTCACCCCTTCACGTAGAGTTCATTTCAACTCGCAGTAGATGAAGTCGATGACGTCATGATAAAATGTTCATAGACCATAGTTCATGTCCCGTGCCTAAACATACGTACGTTTGACACTATATTATGCGTGAGACACCCAACATCATTTCCCATATCCTGCCCGTATTGAACACAAGGGTATACTCGAGGACAGAGGGGAGGCAGTGCTGTAGCTCTCCTGATGAAAAGAGGAAGATTAAGGTCCGGTCTCTTGATGCATGTATTCTTCGTTACAGGGATCCCCTGGAGCTCCTGGAAACAGTGGACTGAAGGTTCTCGTGCTTTAATCTACATCTTTAATGTTTGTCTGTTCATGGAAATCTGCCTGCATTCGACTGAATTGATGCGACGTTTTAGTGTGTCTCGCGTTGGGGGCTGTTGCTCTTCATTAAATCCCTAACTGATAACCAACATCTGCAATCCAGAAATAGAGAGGCGATTGGCTCGTCAAGCTAATTTGATTTGCAATGAATCTCTGAATGCATGACATCTAGTGCATCCCACATCCAGAGTACTTCCATCCTATGTCCTACGGTAACCCTCTCCTGCATTCCCTACTCAATGCTTCCTCCTGTTCCCCTTCTGAGTTTGGGGCCATGGCTGTCTGAGGGGTGTGCTTTGTGGGCCTATCTATCGCTGTGAGGCCCCTGGAGTGGGGAATGTGTGATGAAGGGCTGTCTTCAATCACACCTGAGTGTACATTTGACTGACATCACCTTATTGTGTCGTGCTCTGCCCCCACCCCCCCCCAGGGCAAACGAGGAGCACCGGGGCCAAGAGGTCTACCTGTAAGTCTAACAGTCGTCATGGAGACACGGAAACAGAAAATAACAACAAACATAGCATCTCATCTCTATGATGAGGGGTTACCAGTCGCAGTAGAAAAGTGTGTCAACAAGGCCGTTCAACGTCTCGCTCTATCCCCCCCCCCCCCCCATCTCTCTGTCTCTGTCTGTCTGTCTGTCTGTCTGTCTCTCTGTCTGCCTGCCTGTCTGTCTGTCTGCCTGTCTGTCTGTCTGTCTGCCTGCCTGTCTGTCTGTCTGCCTGTCTGTCTGTCTGTCTGTCTGTCTCTCTCTCTCTCTCTCTCTCTCTCCCACTCTCCAGGGTCCGCCCGGATCGTTTGACTTCCTCCTCCTCATGATGGCCGACATCCGCAATGACATCATCGAGCTGCAGGAGAAGGTGTTTGGCGGGAGGCGGGGCCTGTCCCTGGACAGCCCGCCTCTTTCCAGCGGGGAGGCGGACCTCCACGACTGGGGCTCGGGACAGGACGACCTCATGCTGCGTAGCTGACGCCCTCGTTCAGCCAAGCCGCCGCCCCCCCTCCCCTCCCCTCCCCCCTCCCATGTGGCCGCTGGGACGCAATCGGGACCAGCGATGACAAGGCGTCATTTTCTGAGTCACAATAATAATGATAATAATCAAATTGGGTGACGGTTTAAACCTCATAGCAGGCACAGAGAGGGAGCTGGGGAGGACGCCAACTACGACGGACCGTGAGATGGAAGAAAAGAGAAGGATGGAGAGACACCAGGCGTCCAGAGGGGGGGGGGGGGGGGGGGCATGCTGACACACACAGTAACCCAACGGCACCCTGAATCCCAGGGTCGCTCGTCTGCCAGCGCCAGGGCTGGTCTGTGGCCCGGTGTGTCTGCAGAGGGGCTGCACAGGACAGGGGCAGCAGCATGTGCGTGCAGGACAACACGGGAGCCTGCGGACCACGCTGTGGCCCGTTGCATCTGTGAGCAGAACCACTTCAAACGGAGGCCTTTCATCTCTGCATCTCTTTGTGTTTGTTGAAGGAGGGGGGCTCGCCCGGGAGGGCCCGACCGTTTGTCTGGGCCCCCCCCACCCCACCCCCTCCTTGGTACTATGGCACCGCCACAGCTTTGGTCTCCATGCCAACCTCCAACCTCCATCCCCCCCCCCCCCCACCCCCCTCTTGGACCAAACCGCGGACCCTCTTTACAGACACTGCCTGCCAGTGAGCCTGTGTTATTGTACAGTATTGTATAGAAAGTTCAAGTGTACTTTTATTTTATTGTTGAGGTCCATTTCTTCCTTTGTCAGCGATTTATCTGTGAAAATATATTTTTTTGTACCAAAATGATAATATAAACTTTACATTTTCGGAAAGATGATTCCGTTCCAACCGTTGGCCCGTTGCGAAGGGCTGTGCCTGGCCAAACGCGTCTTCCTCATGTTGGTGTACAGGACACCTGACTCTTCCTCATGTTGGTACACAGGACACCTGAGTCTTCCTCATGTTGGTACACAGGACACCTGAGTCTTCCTCATGTTGGTACACAGGACACCTGAGTCTTCCTCATGTTGGTACACAGGACACCTGAGTCTTCCTCATGTTGGTACACAGGACACCTGAGTCTTCCTCATGTTGGTACACAGGACACCTGAGTCTTCCTCATGTTGGTACACAGGACACCTGAGTCTTCCTCATGTTGGTACACAGGACACCTGAGTCTTCCTCATGTTGGTAAACAGGACACCTGAGTCTTCCTCATGTTGGTACACAGGACACCTGAGTCTTCCTCATGTTGGTACACAGGACACCTGAGTCTTCCTCATGTTGGTACACAGGACACCTGAGTCTTCCTCATGTTGGTACACAGGACACCGGAGTCTTCCTCATGTTGGTACACAGGACACCTGAGTCTTCCTCATGTTGGTACACAGGACACCTGAGTCTTCCTCATGTTGGTACACAGGACACCGGAGTCTTCCTCATGTTGGTACACAGGACACCTGAGTCTTCCTCATGTTGGTACACAGGACACCTGAGTCTTCCTCATGTTGGTACACAGGACACCTGAGTCTTCCTCATGTTGGTACACAGGACACCTGAGTCTTCCTCATGTTGGTAAACAGGGCATCTGAGTCTTCCTCATGTTGGTAAACAGGGCATCTGAATGAAATGTGCTTGTGTGGGCCGTGGGTAAACTAACTGTGGTTCTGATTCAGGGAAGATGTGTGTGGAACAAAGAGTTTGAAAAACATCCGCAGGTCAGAAACGGTGTACTATTCACTCCTCAAATCCAAGGCGTTGTAGACGGTGCAGACTTCAAGTGAATAGGAAAAAAACAAAACATGAAAAGAACACTTTATACTGTCTTTGAACTCCTCAAGTCCTCAATTCGTCAGCAGCACATGGGGGAGAGAAGAATTAATGACATGGTGAAATCACGGTGCAGGAGACTAAGGATACCTGGAAGCTACAGGGATCTCATCATGTGATGCCTGATTGACTAATGACTAACGTCCAAACTTTGATCAGTTCTGTGCTTCACACTTCTAATATACTTGAAGAAGAATTACTCTTTTGATCCCGTGAGGGAAATTTGGTCTCTGCATTTAACCCAATCGTGAATTAGTGGAATACACTCAGCACACAGTGAGGTGAAACACACTTATCCCGATGCAGTGAGCTGCCTGCAACAGCGGCGCTCGGGGAGCAGTGAGGGGTTAGGTGCCTTGCTCAAGGGCACTTCAGCCGTTCGTACTGGTCGGGGTTCGACCCTCCGGCGACCCTCCGGTTACAAGTCCGAAGCCCTAACCAGTAGGCCGCGGCTGCCCCTAAACATACATACTGTATATACATACATACATACTGTACATACATACATACATACATACATAAAAATACAAACACCAACTCATTACTCACTAACTAAAAGGTGGGACAGATAAACGTACAGATAAGCGCACACAGCTCTTCCAAAAAAAGGACATATCAATATGTGACATGCGCATATATAAGATAAATAACATGTCACACACACACCCCACACACACGCACACAAATATATACCGGATTTAAGTAAGGCGAGCTGAGTCTCAGGGCTGACTCTTACAACAACAACCGTACTGATTCAGCAGTTCTGTGTGACACCAGTGAAGGAGCTACCACACTTTAATCTCTGATGGGGCGTGTTGGAGATGGGGCGTGTGTGTGTGTGCGTGCGTGTGGAGGACATAAATCACGGGAGCAGTCACATGTGATAAAGCACGGCCCTCTAAACCATCCCCCTTGACAACCGCTCCACCGTTGCGTGGCTGAGTGCAATTATGAGTGCCGGGGAGGTGTGTCTACCAGAGGTCAGAGTTCAAAGGGGTGCTTTCGAACCCGGGGGGCGTCCGAGGTGGCCTGTCTGGGCTGGCCGCCAAGGTAAAGAGACGTCATGTGGGCCCGTGAGCAGGGGGAGAGAAGGGCGACGGTCTGCTGCTGCTGCGATCACATCCTGGCAGGCTGCTTACGCTGTCATGCGTTGCACTTTCGCCGCCATAAGTTAGTCTTTACGATCTGTGTACGTTGCGATAAAATATAACAACTGATATGGGCCGCTCGGGTTGCTCAATGGCAGCGTCACAAGCCTTCATCGACGGAAAAAAAAAAAAAAAAAGGAGTGATTCATGGGATGAACTTGCAACAAACCCCGGCCTTTCCAACAAGCCCTACATTCAGTATACGTGTGTGTGAGTGTTTGTGGGGGAGTGTGTGTGTGTTTGTGTGTGTGTGTGGGGTGTGTGTGTGACATGTTATTTATCTTATATATGCGCATGTCACATATTGACATGTCCTTTTTTTGGAAGAGCTGTGTGCGCTTATCTGTACGTTTATCTGTCCCACCTTTTAGTTAGTGAGTAATGAGTTGGTGTGTGTATTTTTATGTATGTATGTATGTATGTATGTATGTATGTATGTATGTATGTATGTATGTATGTATGTATGTACAGTATGTATGTATGTATGTATGTATGTATGTATGTATGTATGTATGTATGTATGTATGTATGTATGTATGTATGTATGCACGTATGTATGTATGGTACGTATGTACGTGCATATGTACGTACGTATGTACTTACATATGTACGTGTGTACGTGTGTATGTGTGTGTGTATGTATGTTTGTATGTGTGATGTATGCGTGTACATACTTGTGTGTGTGTGTGTGTGTGTGTGTGTGTGTGTGTGTGTTCGTGTGTAGGGGTGTATGTGTGTGTGTGTGTGTGTGTGTGCGTGTGTGTGTTCGTGCGTAGGGGCGTATGTGTGCGTGTGTTTGACAGGCCTCTCATCCAACAGCTCCACCCACTGCCGTGCAGCCACCTCTGAAAGTACAGATGTCGCTAGGCAACAAGGATCAGGAAAAACAACATGAAACAATTTAAGAACTATGTCGGTGAGCGAAACGCGAGACGGTGAAAGAGATTATCTCATTTCCTTCACAACTTGTCATGCAATAGGACGTTCCCCGCGGGAGCGATAGGTGGCAGCAGAGAGAGGTCATAGTGGAGTCGGCGCAGTACACTATCAGGCCTATAGGGACACCAGAGAGGCGACAACAGAGGGCATACTGGCGGCTCGAGACATAGGTTAAGGTAGGTAGGTTTGGTGCCTTGTCACCCACACTATTAAATAACATCGAACAGCGTACACCAAAAGGAGAATTGTTTAAAGATAAAATAAACACCTTGCGCAGAATCACATCAGTGGGGTTTGAAAGTGATGTCACAAGAGTTCCATAGCATGTGCGATGCAGGCTTTATCTATGTTAAATGGGTGTGTCCTTCCTGTCATGATGTCCTAACCAAAACAGGACTTGAAAATAAAGCAATCCATTAAGACAAACAACTAAGCCAACCAAAATGCAGCATAACAGCAAGTGTGCAGTACAAGACGAGGGCAGTACACACAGACACCAAGTTAATTTCCCCATGAAAAGGAGGCATAGTCAAATCTGCTGGCTGAATGTGTAGCCACTGAGGAGACAAGGCCATATGTGTAGGACTCCCAACACTTCTATGACCCGGTCTGAGAGCACATCGCTCGGGTCATCGCCGCTCCAGGTCACATCGCTGTCGTGCCTCACTCCACCCATTACAGCTATGCGATGACATCTGGGGCCTGCCAGACTACAGAGAGAGACACAGCCACACAGAGAACTCAGCCAGATGTGTCCTCGTGGGACAGAAAGTTCCTTGACGATCCATGAAGACACCTCAGCATTATGAGCGCTATAGTAGTATAGGCTCCTTTGTGTGTGTGTGTGTGTGTGTGCGTGGGTGTGTTTGTGTGTGGGCGTTGGTGTGGGTGTAGGTGCAAGTGTGTGTAGGTGTGTATGGGTGTGTGCGTGTGTGCCTGCGTGGGTATCGGTGTGTGCGTGCAGGAGTGAGTGAGAGTGGGAGAGATGGAGAATTTGAGTGTGTGTGTGTGTGTGTGTCTCTGTGCAGACTGTGAGTATGTGCTCTATCTTTGTTCCAGATCAATGTTCTTATGTCAAGAATAAAGTGCCGCCTAGATCGAAATCCATCGAAGACAGACAGTGTGTGTGTGTGTGTGTGTGTGTGTGCGTGTGCCTGTGTGTGTGTGTGCATGCATGTGCGTGTGCATGTCTGTGTGTGTGCGTGTGTTTGTGAATCGGTCAGATCAGAGATGGTAAACGTTGGAAGGTGAGATACCATTATTTGACAAAGGGAACACCCCTGATCATTCTGCTATTTTCATATTTGTGTTCTGTTCCTGACAACCCCCCCCCCACACACACACACACACACACACACACACACACACACACACACACTTTCCTTTTCTTCATCACAGTCATGTGTCACAGACAATGACACAGGCTGCTTCACAGCACGACACGCTAATTCTACTGCGCTTCTTGGAGAGCACGCTAATGGATCAAACGTGCCCTCTTGTTTCATTCTCTCTCAGTACATAACAATACAGGATTGGATGTGGTTGTTTCCAGTATGTCCCGAAGAGTGTAATTATGAATGAAACTTGTTCCATTCATTCCGAAGGCAGCACAGTTGACCTCCATTCAGAGCAGCCTACACGTTCTGTGTTGTGGAGAGGCTTTGCAGGCTTTGCTGGATGACAGGTGCATTCATTCATTGTGGTGCCGTCAATAGTCACCCCCTGAGCCCAAATGTTGATTGACATAAAGACAAGGGAGGAAAAAGTGTATTATACGAAGGGAGCACCACAACCGTAATGTTGAGTCACAATCTATACCTTCACAAACAACAGGACCCATCAGTGTGTGTGTGTGTGTGCGTGCTTATGTGTGTGGATGCATATGTGTGTGCGTGCTTGGTTTGTGTGTGTGTGTGTGTGTGTGTGTTTATGACTATGTCTGTGCGTGCTTGGTTTGTTTGAGTGTGTGAGTGTCTGTGTGTGTGTGTGTGTGTGTGTGTGTGTGTGTGTGTGTGTGTGTGTGTGTGTGTGTGTTTGTGTGTGTGTGTGTGTTTGTGTGTGTGCATGGTCCCGGTTATTCAGCGTGACATCAGGATAGGGGTTGAAGCACGCACAGGCACACGCACACACACACACACACACACACACACACACACACACACTCATACATGTGATGGAAGAATTACCCATACACATACACGCATACACACACACACAAACTCACTCCTTAACATGCGATCGAAGAATCAATCTTCTTACAACGGAGGAGTCACGCATACACTCACACGCATGCACAGTCCTGCTATCTCCTAAACATGCAATTGAAGACGCACCCACACGCAAACATGCACGTGCAGACACGCGCATATACTCTAACACACACACCTGCAGACACACACACACACACACACATGCACATACACATTATGTAACACACACCTGCAGACACACACACACACACACACACACACACACACACACAGACTCCTGCACGGAAGACAGACATGCCACAAAGCACCTGACAGGTGCAGGCGTGGTCTGCAGCAGCCAGACACGCAATCTTGACACGCCAAGTCATTCTTAAAAGTGTGCTACGTGCCTGCGGCAGAGAGTTAAGCGCCCTAGTTTACTTTTTGAAGCCTGTTCCTCTTCCAGGACCTGTCTTCGGCCACACCCTCTTCCGATTGAGGGCCGCCTGCTGTCATTGTTGTTGTTAATGGGACAGCTAAGAGGCCTGAGAATCAATGCAGAGTTGATGACTAATAGGCTCATTAGCTGCTGCTGCTGCTGCTGCTGCTGCCGTCTGACGCATGCCACCCCTGAATACGAAGCCCATAGGTAGGATCCCTTTGCCGCCCCCCCCCCCCCCCCCCAGTCCCCCACCTGTAGGGCTTTGCTGGCCTGGTCCATTGTGAGCGGTCCATTTCAGGAACATCGCTGGCCAGCCGGGGTCCAGACCTGGAACAGGTCAGGGTGTCCTTCTCTCTCTCCGTGTTTTTGGTCCAACGAGTTCACATTGGGGAACGTTTGTTACGTGTTGTACGTGTTGTCGGGGTTCCGCGTCTCTCCAGGAAACAGAGAGAGTGTACATTAGTCACCATGCAGTGATGTCAGCAGACACACGTACTAGTGTCTGAAGAACAGCTCAGACAAAACCCGGATCAGAATACAGATCTGAGTACAGTTCTGTCCGGTCCTTCATGTTCACTGTATTGACCACATTACCAACAATAATCCATTCGAAATCTATCCTAAATTGTAAGTCTAAAGCATTTGAATAATGAAAGAGTTGTACTATTTGTTGACTTTCTATATATAAAACGTGGGATGCATGACAATTAGGGCCGCTACCCGGCATGAACCTTATCAGTCAAAAGCCTACAGAAAGACTTTCCCTGTCCCTGCCAAACAAACCCTTTCAAAGGAAAGCTGCCTATTATTGGCATCATTATGGCCCAGTTGGATAAAAAAAAAAAAGTTTGAGAGGGTGGATTAATGGAACAGCTCTGTGTAAACTCTCCTGGCCCCAGGCGCCTCTGCACCTTGGCTTCCTATCATTTACAAGCTGTTCACATGCACAGCGCCGCGCTCAGGGAAACCGGACCGGCAGGTCTTCCGCCTCCCTGTGTTTGTGGCGGGTGGGGGTGGGGGTGGGGGTAGGGGTGAGGGTGGGGGTGAGGGTGAGGGTGGGGGTGGGGGTGAGGGTGGGGTGGGGTGGGGTGGGGGTGGGGGGGGGGGGGGAAGAAACATCGCCTCCGGTTGCAAAGTTGCCTTGCGTGAGGACGGCGGCTCCGTCTCCCCAGCCCTGCCGGTGACCTCCTGACCCCGTCTCACCGCTCCGCCGCGCCGTGCGCTCTCCTCTCTCCGCTCTTCGCCCCGCTGGAAGGCGTGGAAGCGGTGCGTGACATGTGGCAGGTAAAAACAGAAAACCAAAAAAAAAAAAAAAAAACCTCATCCAAAACACAGCAATTACAGCACGCTTAACAGGCTGCCTCTTCTGGGGGCGTTTACGAGATTCCAGGTTCCCTCCCCCCCCCCCCCCCCCCCCCCCCCCCCCCCCCCCCCGCCTGCCTGTGTTGTTGACGTTTTGTTATTCAGGATATGGACCCTTTGAACAAACATGCAATTGTCGCCAGCGAACCGGTCAGTGATGCCCACGGGGCCGGCGTACGGCAGCTTGTGTGGTACCGCATAAAGACGCACGCGCGATTACCGAGTTAGGGAAACATTGGACCATTGCGAGGTATGTGTTTGTCAGATGTTTCTACCCCCCCAGGGGGGGGCGAGGCGGGCAGGGTGGGCTGGCGCCGATGCCAACTATTTTTGAGGTATTACAAATGGACGTGTCAATAGCAATCAGGCGCACGCCTCGTTAAGGCTCCTCGTTATGACGCCTCGTTAGGGCACATCGTTAGGGGCATCGTTGTCGAGGAAAGGAGTCACGGAGTGGCGACGGCGCCGCTCTGGGCAGCCCGGATCGTCAGCGCGCGTCTCAGAATACCTGCTGGGAGGTTTGAAGATTTCTAGTACTGTTCAAAGAGAAAAAAAAGGGAAACAAACAAGCTCAGGGTGTAGCATTTCATGTCAGCACAGGATCACTATTAGCCCACATTTCACTACTCGCAAGGCCTCTACCTGCACACTAACAATCCTGGGCCCCACTTGCCAACTGAGGACATTAAACGTGTTCCCACAGCCAGAATTCATTTGAACAATGTTGGCCCGTCAACCGCTTTCTTGTCAATGAAATAAAAGGAACATTTTATACTCGCTGAATAATCTACCATTAAAAAAAAAAAAAAACCCCAATGACGTAGGTTCCAGCGGTCTTGACAGTTACCAAAACAAGCGCGTGTTGCAACAGGCCGCGTGGTCCCGCGTTCACACTCCACACACACACACACATCTCCGCCGAGACAGTTAATCTCTCACACCTGCTGTTCAATTACCTGTCGTGTGAAACTGAAGACTCGTTGATATTTTTGGGCCAAGACGCATGCAGGATGACAGAGAGGGCATGCCTGTGAACCGACGTAGATCAACAAGTGGGACTGATTTTTGGGAAGGGAGCCGGGGAAAGATGACAGTGGCGGGTCGGACAAGTCAAGGCCCCCCTGTGTTTATTCACCGGCGTGCGCTCTGAGACTCTGCAGTGCACAGGGCGCCAAACGCAAGGAGAATCGGCTTCCTGGGACGTATTGACTTACACTGATGTGTGAACCGCCCGGCGCGAGGTGTGTTTACAGTGCAGTGTGTGTGTGTGTGTGTGTGTGTGTGTGTGTGTGTGCATTCTCTCCCTGTTTCACAAGAGGAGTTAGACACAGAATCGCTGTCATGTTGCAATCAGATAATAGACCTATCTGACCCGCTGCCACCGCCGCTGCACCTAGGGCAGATTCACCAAAGTATCTTCAGAACAAAGATCTTCTATCTACTGGGGTTTTTTTTTTTTCTTAAGATTGGATTAGGAAGAAAACTGGTGTTCGCCAAAAGATATGTTAAGAATGTTTGTATCTTTCCTCCTCGAACATTTCATAAGACAGCTTAAGAAAGAAAGAGCATACATTTCTTCTTGATTTTATTCTTCACCACAAGATAAGTTAGCTTGTTAGCTCGTCGCTTTTATTGTTTCAATAGCTTCTATGATTTCTATGTACTATGTATTTATTTATGTCATTGCAATGTGTTGCTACTCACTGATTGAAAATATTATTATTATTATTATTATTATTATTATTATTATTATTATTATTATTATTACTATTATTATTATTATTACCGGTATTGTTATATAAAAGACATGCAATGCGATAGGACATGCGACAACAACAAAATTTCTTGATCACTTTGCAGGATTGTGATTGCATTTACACTTATCCACACTTGGTCCAAATGTCAAGACTTCTTCAACTTTTTTGCGACAATAGAATGCAATAACTATACATGTATAAAGTTCTTATGAAAATGAAATGTTCTTTGGAAAATATTGAGGTATTGCAGTCAAGAACATTCCTCGGAATGTCCTAAGAATGTCTTCTTAGGGAACAGCTTAAGAATTATCTTAAGACCATTTAGTGACTCATCTGGCCCCTTCACCTTACCTGCACCCACCACTCCACACACACACACACACACACACACACACACACACACACACACACACACACACACACACACACACACACACACACGCACACACACATGTTTAGACAGAATGAGACAACAGACTGTTTTGCCATAAGCAGTTCATGGCAATTAGCAGACTATGTTTTTGGCAAGCGCGAATGATCACTGACTATTCAAGACTGAGCTGGTGAAAGTTTGATAACTTCATTGCAGTACAATACATTTCTCCCACTAAAACAGAAAATGATTACTGCTTTCATCTTAGAATAACATCAGGAGTCCAGTCACGCTCTTTTCCCCCCCTCGACTCTGCAACGGAGTGAAAAGTATTCTAAAAACAAAACATTGTCTTTTCTCGGCTCTTCCCTTCACAACGGCAGTGAGGTGCAACACATTCCCCCACTCCAGGAGCTCTCCCTGCTCCGCCTCCGGCTGCAGAGAGCCCGGGCACCGCGTCTCCTCTGGAGCCGGCGTGTCGACTGCTCAGTCACGGCATTAGGGATGAAGTCATCGGGCCGCCGCCGCAGCAGCGTAGGGGTTCCAACCCGAGGACGACGCGCGTGGACGTGTGACAGAGAGGGGCTGTCACAACTCTCACTTCCCTCAGCGCCGCGAGCTGCTGAAACAAAAAAGCCCTGCAGCAGGAATGGTGAAAGCTACCCTTCACGCTGATGAATGGCCAGACAGATGGGGAGCGTTTGGGAGGAGCTCTCCTCGGTCCCTGGGACAGAAGACGGCACGTACCCTGCATGGCTCACACAGTACATGCTTGGGTGTCCGTGTGTGTGTGTGTGTGTGTGTGTGTGTGTGTGTGTGTGTGTGTGTGTGTGTGTGTCTACGTGCAGTAGCCAACCCAACAGTGAGCAGAAGTACCAGGAGCTCATGTTGACGGATACCAAACGCCACCACGACACATGCAAAACACTCTGGAGACACGTGAGAGCAGAAGACATTGATTTTGATTTAAGAAGGCGCTGCGGACCTTTGACAGGATCGGTGGTGGCCTTTCATCTCGTCCGCTTTGATAGCTCTTCCCTCGGGAAACGACGGCATTTCCTCTCCCCTTTTGATCGGCAAACTTCCTGAAGAATGCAAATAAAACACAGAGTAAACCAAATACACTTACCAGTCTGCGAAATGATTACGTGTTGTGAGTGTGTGTACTGTGGTAGTCGTGGTGGTGGCAGTAGTGTGTGTGTGTGCCTGAAGTGTCTGTGTGTGTGCATATCAGAATCAGAATCAGAATCGAGTTTATTGCCAAGTAGGTTTGCACCTACAAGGAATTTGACTTGGTGTAATTGGTGCAAAGAAAAACAGTATTACAATATAAGTAATATAACTACTGTATAAATATATACACAATGAACACGGAGCAGTAGTGCAAACAGAGAAAAATATGTGTGTGCATGATGTTTGTATGCATGCAAACGTTAATGTATGTGTGTGTGTGTGTGTGTGTGTGTGTGTGTGTGTGTGTGTGTGTGTGTGTGTGTGTGTGTAATGGGACTGTTTTTTTGGCAGGAACCAAACAGCCGCACCAAACAGCAGGGTGATTATGCATGTGCGTAAGAGAGCCATGTATTGGCAAGCATGTGGCGATTCTTAATCATAGGGATATTAATAGGGCGATAAATTGAGGTGCAATTTGACTGTCATGCTGTGATGAGCTGCACACTGAGAAAATGTTTAACACTCTTCAATCAAACACATTATATAACACAAAATACTTCTTTGTCGTAAAACAACGTAGCATCACAACACAACGTGGCAGACAGAGCGTTGAACTTGAAACAACAAATTAACAAATTAAAGGAAAATCCAAGTGCTGTTGGAACACTTTTAAAGACTTCATGAATGGTGCACTCATCCAAAAAGGGTTTGCAAGGCACAACACAATGTAAGAAGTTAGGAACCATGTAATGGTCTGAGATGCGTTGTAAATCATTGCTAAGTATCTCCCGAAACCATAGACTATTAGAGGGCATAATCAAAGCCCAGGCCGCAGAAAACGTTTTTAGTTATGGCTTTGTTGTGAGGATACAATATGGGGCATTACCATGCACAGGCTCACGCACGATCACACACACACACACACAGAAGTGTGTGTGTGTGTGAAGAAGTCACCATTATGGATACACAAATGACACAACTGAGACCAGTGCAGACAAGGAAGCAAAGTGGCAGCTGAACTCGCTGACAAGCTGACAAGCCTTCAGCCTCCTGCGTTAACATTTAATTGCTGTTACTAATGCTTGGCCCGACCAATCCCTTCCTATTCAGCTCACCAGGAGGCCGGGATTGCCTTTGATAAAGACAGTTAGTGCCAAACCACGCCGTGGTGTGACCAAGCTGTCACATCACACACACCTACACACACCTGCACATGCAAATGTACACACTTATTTGTGCATACACACATGCATGCACACACACACACACACACACACACACACACACACACACACACACACACACACACACACACACACACACAGTACAGACAAAAAGACACTTCATGGATGCACTAGTTGAGTGAGGTGAATGCAGTAGTGTCCTCTCTGTGTTGCTGGTTTGAGGTGTTTGTAAGTGAGGCTGACTAGACTTGTTTTTAGACTCTGCAGAGTCCTGGGGCCAGATTTACAAAGGCATCTTAAGATAATCCTTAAGAAGTGTCCTAAGAAGAAATTCTTAAGAAGTTCCTGTATGTGTTCTTAATGTTCTTAACTGCGGTCCCTCGATATTTCCCTAAGAACCTTTCATCTCGTTAAGAACTTTTTTATTTTTATTTCTTAAGCTATTTTATTCCATTCTTACAAACAATGATAATTGTTTGTCAGTGTCATTTTTTTTATCACTCACAATGTATTATATATCTCTATAGAAGTAAATAAGTAAAATCCTTAGAATACACCTTAAGATTTGATAAGAATTTGAAGCAATTCATACTATGAAATTACTAATTACCAATAATATTATATAAGGCCTTATTTCTCAATCTGACAACGTAAGACAAACTAACTTATCTTCCAGTAAAATCGAGAGGAAATTCAAGATCACATTCTTCCAGAATCCCATTTCTTCTTAAGATTTACCTAAAGTAATTATATAAGAAGGATACAAACATTCTTAAGATCAAATTTGGTGAATAGAATTTTTCTTAACTTTTTTGGAAATCCAATCTTAACATTTTTGTTTCTTGAGATACTTCTGTGAATCTGTCCCGGTTCCTGACAGCTGGTTTGAGGGTCACAAACGAGTCACAGCAAGTAATCAGGCATTCATGGCTGTGCAAACATGTATGTTTACATATGTGTGTGTGCGTGAGAGAGAATGTTGATGAAGTGTGTTTTCTGGGATAGTGCTGTGTGAGGTCAGGGTCAGGGTCAAAGTACTCAAAGGGCCACAACATTTCAGAAATTCACTTTTGAATGTATTTGACGCTGGGACGGTGATTTTGAAACAAATGTGCAAAACGGGTGAAATATTACTTGAAGTCAATGCTAGGCATAGTCTGTATGACTCATTTTATTATTTCTGAAATGATCCTTATTATGTTTGTGTAATAGTAAAGGCCTTACAAAGCACTATTATCCAGTCATTGAAAATAACATGCACCAGTAGGAGTTATTTTATCCTTCTGAGACTTCTTCTACTAGGACTCCTTTACCAGGAGGAACCCTTCCTTGACAACTACGCGGCCTGTCTTGCTTGCAGAGAAGGATGGTCAGACAAGGAGAAATAGGTTAAGAACAGAGGCAAAGCAGCAGGCTTTGTGTATAGTCTGATAATGGTACAAGATTTTATCACAAAACTGAACTGTCGAGTAGACAAGCCTTGCAGGTACTCAGTGGGATGCTGAGAAGAGAGAACCATAGGCTATCCCTGAGATAAATAGAGCAAAATAATTTGCCGCAATCTGCCACACCTCCTCCAGGAGAAAGAGAGGCTGGAGGAGCAACTCTTTGCCAACTCCTGCCAGACTTCAGAGAGCGTTCAATTCACTGAAGAGATGGCAGACATGTCTGAGGCAAGAATGACTTCCAGATGGAGAAAGAACACATCAGGCAGGAGATGGAATCCTTCAAGTAGTTTCGGAGCAGTTCAGAGCACAGAATGCACAGAAAGGCCGTCGAGTGGAGAAGGACAAGAGCTCCAGTGAGCAGGAGACATTCCAGCAGGTATGGGTCAGAGATGGCCATGATGAGGAAGGCCTATCTGATGGAGGAGAAGGAGCTAGAGAGGCATCCCTCTGCCTAAACCAGAACCAGAACCAGAATTCTGCCACTCTATCTACAAGACTGGCCCTGACGCAAGGCATGTGCTGAAGAAAGCCAGCATGTAGAGCTCTAAATGGGAACTGCACCTGTTTCAAGGAAAAGCCATATGGACAAAGAAGGCAAGGGTTGAATTCCGGACCCTCATCTGAACCCTTACTGGCCAGACAGGGCCAAGCAGGGGTACTGTGGACCCCCTGCAGATGTACTCAGGCTTATGCTGCTGATGCTGCTGCTGCTGCTGTCTGGAACTTATATTTTCCCTGACTATAGTTAATTGGTTTCATTAAGATCAGCATATTCTTGGTGCTCTAAACATGGCTTCATGTTAAGTCCTGGTAATGCCTACAGTAGCTCGATATACAGTATACAGTCACTACAGTTGTGTCTTAAGGTGCTTGATATCATGCTGGGTTCAGCAGATCTCAAAGATATCAAGATAACAGTGGATGAAGAGGACAGAGAGACAGATAGAGGCAGAGCGAGGGAAAGAGCAGAGGGAGAAAGACTGTTCTACCAGATATGTCATTCACAAAAAAGTTTGTTTTCATGACACATGGGTGTGTCATCAAGATTGATTTAATGTTTCCTTTTGCGCTACCTCTTAGCAGTGCGTAACACCTGTAAACATTCCTTTAAATTAATTGGCTAATATTTCCTCACAGACATCTTTCAACATTGCTCTCGAAATAATGCTTTGCATTTTGTTTGTATTGCTTACAGTTTAGATTAACGTCTGGTGACCAAAGCACCTCATGGCTAAAATTGTTTTGAAGCATCCAGCATGAATCACATGCAAGCTGGTTATCATGTGTACACTCAGATATGACATTCAGGTCAGAAGCAAAGGACGATGAAAGAAGAGCATGTGACGTCACAGAAGAAGATATCATGCGTCCAAAATAGCCATTATCAAGTCCCTCATGCGTGATGCTGGATTTCAAACATGCAGTGGTTAGCTCTTGTGCACCAAGATAGGCCTAATCACTCCTCTTTGATGCAAATACAGTGATAACATCTCCCCAGCTTAGAATGAACCCACCTCTCAGTGGTCTGTTTGTTATTCTCATTGTCCCATTTTTGACTGCACTGCCATCTGTGTGTGTGTGTGTGTGTGTGTGTGTGTGTGTGTGTGTGTGTGTGTGTGTGTGTGTGTGTGTGTGTGTGTGTGTGTGTGTGTGTGTGCGTGTGTGTGTGTGCGTGTGTGTGTAATATGGGAGCAGCACTCTAATAACAGCCTTCTGCTAATTTGGGTTGTTCAACCGCATGTGTGATTCACCTGGTAGCTGTTTGTCATACCTTTACATTCAGTCACTTCCCCTTTGTGTACAACCAGAGTCCGCCTATTGTTCACGGTGCAATCAGGAGTCATTTTGTCATTTTGTCAAGTCATTCTGTCTGAGTGGCCGTGGAAATATGCTGAATGTGCCACATGCAAGTACATCCTGACCTAATCCAACCGTGGCCATAATGGCATGAGATGGATGAATTCACCAATACACATGGAAACATCCCCACCAGACTACCACACACGCTGTTTTCTGAACGTTTCCAGCTTTGTTTATTCAAACAGGATCACGCTGGCAACTTTTCAATTTGGAACGCTGTAATAACAATAATTACAATAACTTATTCACTTCATAATCCTCACAACTGTTCTAACTGTTCTCTCGCTAAACAAACTCGTCTTCCCTACAGCACAAGATATTTGGCGAGAAAAACAACCAGACGCAATAATGCGCAAGTTCAATCAGGAATCCCCTATCTCTCCTTCATCCGTTTATATATATATTGCTCTCATTCTGTCTGCCTCTTATCCACCGCAGCCAATTATCCAACACACCTGCAACGTCACGCTCGGCTCACCTGGCCTACGCTCGTCTGCTCCGGCGTTCCCACAAACACACACCTGCACACACCTACACATGCAACAGCAAGTACACTTACATATGCACACACACACACACACACACACACACACGCACACACACATGCAAAGGCACACACACACTTACAAATGCACACACCCACACCCACACACATGCAAAGACACCCACACACATGCAGAGGCACACGCACACACACACACGCACGCGCACACACACACACACATGCAGAGGCACACACACACACACTTGGCATATGTTTTTGAGGTGTGGCGGTGTTCTGAGAATTCACAGGCCTGCTGTGCCTTGTCACCAGAACACTATGTCATAATGTTCACCATCTTTAATCTCCTACTGTGCGGGGGCCCTGCACACTTACAGCCGGCTGGCTTTGAGGCGTCCTGGCGTGACGCGCCAGCTCTGGCCTCCTCCTGCGGAGGGCAACGTTAAACCCGACAACATGAAACCTCACTCACGCGTCTTCAATCCGCAGCAAAGCAGCGACGCGCGGCAAACGCAACGCCGCCGCCGCCGCCGCCGACGTGCGCGCTGGTGCACGTGAGCCCCGGGGCCGCGCACGTGCTGCACCCACTGACAAAAACACACTGACTCACGCGGCGGCGGCGGCGGTGTCGCAACCCGGCGGTGGGCCGGGAGGACGGCCCTGGCGGTCAGACGGGTTGCGTGTCTCGGTGGCGAGGCCCCGGCTCCTGTGGTTGTGGGTTGTGCAGGGGCCCCCCCCGGGGGGCCTCCCTCCCCCCGGTGTGTGTGGGGGAGGGGGGGAGAGCCTGTCGGTGGCCACTCGCACCCCCCCCCACACACCCCCCCCAAGTGTGTGTAATGAATCTAATGTGTCCTGAGCCCTGGCATGCACAAATGATTAACCGTTGGCAAACAGGGCGGATTGAGGAGATAAAGCCTGGCACAGCATCGCTGCAGCGCTCCACGTGTACCTGCATTCGCCGGAGCGGCCGACACGCAATGGGAGTGAGTGACTCATGGCCGCCCGGCCTCCCTCTTGGGTCTCCCCGGCTCGCCTGCATGTGGGGCCGACCGGAGCACGGAGGGCGCTTTGTGTAGCAGCTCTGTAACGGCTTCCAGTTGTAAACCACGACCGTGCCTGCCTGCAGTGCTGGCCTCGAAAGTATACTTGTGTTTGGTAAACACTATGGAAGTGATTTTTAGATTGTGATTTACAGTCAAGCGGGAGTATACACAGAGGCACCTGCAATTATAATCAGGACACTGCCTTTCCATACTCACGTGCATCTAAACCTCACTTCCTGGCTGTGGTTAGATAGGCAATCAATCAAAGGTAAAGCCGGAGCGACTATCAGATGGGACAGTACACTGACGGAGTCAATGCGGCGTTTTACGGCCTTCATCTTTCATGGTATGAGTGATGCAGGGCCCACAGCTTGCAGTATTGCAGTGTGTAAAACACACTTTAGTTTACATTCCATTAAAAGGTCGGGTGCTCATTATCAATATGGTGAAACCTACGGGGCCTCACACATGTTTTTTCATGCCATCTACTGTTTCTAGGGTCGATATGTTGGACTGGTCATTTGGAGTGGGCTGCCTGTTTGATGCCTTGCTAAAATGCAAGTGAAGATGAACTAATGTGATGAATGATAAGTGATTATGAATTACTTATCTTCAGATAACCAACACAAACACAGTCGCATGCGCACACACAGACAAGTGCATGTGCACACACACACACAGACAGGTGCATGTGCTCACACACACACACACACACACACACACACACACAGACAAGTGTGCATGCGCACATACACGGGCATGTACACACACACGTGCATGCACACACACTAGGCCAGAGCATGTAGAAAGTTCCCTTGTTACATCCTGTCCAAGTCTATGGAAGGTTTTGTTATGTTTGAACGGAGTTAAATGGATTACTTAAACAGCCCCAGTGGATTGACCCTCTGTGGTGTCCAAAAGAAATACTGCACATCACGAAATTCCCTGTAGCACGGCACACACACTTCCCTTCAGCGGCCACACATACACAACGCTAACAGCCAGCCAGTCAGCCAACAGAACAGCCAACCGATTAGATAAACAAGTCGGCTAAAATGTACGCATCTTTAACACGTCGGCAGGACACTTCTACACAAAGGCGCTTACTTGAAGTCATGAAGTTGCAGGGCGGGGGGCTTGTTTATACACCCAGACGTTTATACTAAAAACACAAAACAATCCTAAGACACACACGATGCGTGTACGTCATGCATCTAGTTGTGCGCATTAAAACATGACGTATTCCCTGCGCGTCTGAGACGTGCGCGTCAGACTCAGCACCATATTGGGCGGACGGCGTCGCGTGCTTGGTGAAACCGGCCGGTGATTGTTTTGATAGGAGAGGGTGACCCCGCGGCCGACCGGCAGCCGCCTATCTCCCTCCCCGCTCTCTGTACACAGCCTCGCCACCCCTGGCATGGGCTGACCAAACACAGTCTGCACGCAATGTTGGGGCTGTGGCACAATGATTAACCCGCGCGGCGCACAGTGAAAACGGGAGCTGGCGGGGGTTGAGGGGGCAGAAGGTTAATTTGCTTCACGCATGATATATTTTGAATGTCAGGAGTGTTATTCACATCGTCTCTCAACAATCGTACTGCACACACTAAAATGCACATGGGCGCTTGATCGCGTGTGCGCTCCACCGATGCGGACTTCCAAAGTCGGGTGTCTCGCCGCAAAGCCGCCCGTGCCACGGTAGCTTCGTGCGCGAAAAGAAAGAGGTGACAGAAAGATGGATGACCGAGATAATTCCACAATCGCACGCAACTTTTGTTATTGCAGTGCTGCGCGAATACTGGCTAGTGGGGGGGTGGGGGGGCACCGATAGCTCACTTACTAATCTTGTGTTCACGCGCGGTCAGGAGAGGAAGGTGATACAATTGCCCCCACCCCTCACCCGCCTCCCCTCCCTCTGGGTGGGAGTGAACAACCAAAGCATGTTGTCGGTAAATGGGATACAGCAGCAGCGTGTTGCTCAATGGTACTGTGTGTGTGTGCGTGTGTGCTCGCGCGTAGCCCTCCACTAGATAGCGTGTCACGGTGAGATAGCCTTAACTTTTCGGTGTCTAGTGAGCCTTTTTTTTTATCGATTGTCACGCACGGTTTTGACCCGAACCTGTTCGACATTGATGTGATTATAACGCTATATCAGAGGCCCCAAGCCGCATCCATGAACATACGTATGATCCCCTTTATTAATACACTCACACGCACACATGCACACACACATACATACATACATAAATACGACATTGTATGATTCCATCCAAGTCATACAATTACTTGGATGGACACGACATGCACTGTAAAAAATTGTTATTACCATGCCTTGCAATAGTTTGCAGCTGTTGTACCAGTAGAGTTTTTACAGTGAAAAATATGTGAACATTTAGAACAGGGATGACTCAGCCAACCATTGAACAATAAACCCATGCCCCCAAACTTGACACGTGCATCAAGACTTTGCTTCTGTTACGTGATATGAAGCCGTCAGGTTAGAGCCGGACCAAATATAATCATTAATGATTTCAACCGAAAAAAACAAGGCCCTACCGTTGTTAATTATCACTTGGCTTCTGGTGATTACAATAAGAAATCTCCTTTTGAGGAAGGTGTCGTCAAATAAAACATCCTCCCCCAAAGACATACACGCTCTCCTCTGCTTGTAAACAAGCGCCTTGTCTATTTTATAACACCTAAGTTTACCTCAGGCCACGGCTCCCATCCCCACAGGGAGGGGTCATGACCTGCGCTCCGGCGTAATCCTATTAAGCTTGGACCGCCGAGGCCACACGCAGGGCCCCCTGTGTCCTCACAGGGCCCGGCTCCGCACGCCCCGCTCCCAGCAGCAGACTGAGTCCCGTGCAGCTCGGTGCACGCGGAGCCGGGCCCTGTGAGGACACGTGGGGGTGGGGGGTCTCCGCCATGGGACACGGCTGGCGAGGCGTGTGGAGTGGGAGCCTCTGGTCGCTGTGGGACACGGCTGGCGAGGCGTGCGGAGTGGGGGGTCTCTGGTCGCTGTGGGACACGGCTGGCGAGGCGTGCGGAGTGGGGGGTCTCTGGTCGCTGTGGGACACGGCTGGCGAGGTGTGCGGAGTGGGGGGTCTCTGGTCGCTGTGGGACACGGCTGGGGAGGCGCGTGGAGTGGGGGTCTCTGGGACACGGCTGGCAAGGCGTGCGGAGTGGGGGTCTCTGGTCGCTGTGGGACACGGCTGGCGAGGCGTGTGGAGTAGGGGGTTTCTGGTCGCTGTGGGACACGGCTGGCGAGACGAGTGAGACAGAGAGTCATAGGAGCCCATTCGACTCAACTTCCCGCTGTTTGGGAAAATGAACTTGAACAAAAATAATCCACTGGGGGCTTGTTGTCTACACCGTGTGCCCCCGTGTTGTTTAGAGACGTGTGTGAGTGGTAGGAAGCGTGTGTGTCTGTGTGTGTGCGTGTGTGCATGTGTGTGTGCATGTGTGTGTGTGTGTGTGTGAGAGTGTGTGTGTGTGCGTGTGTGTGTGTGTGTGTGTGTGTGTGTGTGTGTGTGCATGTGTCTGTGCGTGTGTGTGTGCATGTGTCTGTGCGTGTGTGTGTGTGTGTGTGTGTGCGCGTGTGTGTCTGTGTGTGTGTGTGTGCATGTGTGTGCGTGTGCGTGCGTGTGTGTGCACGTGTGTGCGTGTGTGTGTGTGCACGTGTGTGCGTGTGTGTGTGTGACTGAGTGTGCGGCTGTGTTTGTGAGCGTGTGTGAACCTGCGATGAACTGTCCCAGTCAGGCTGTGACCTGCCATATTCCCACAATGGTTTGTCCCTGGGACCTGAACTAAATGGTGTTTGACAGCAGATCGGTGCTCTTCTTATTTCCTTTCATTGAGAGATTTTGTTGACTCATTTCAATTACTTTTTACATCTGCAAGGTGTTATTTTTAGGCACTTTGGAGCTAATGTTGGTATAATGGATTTGAAATGCGGCATGTGAGGAGAAAACGGAGAGGAGAAACTGAAGAATAATCTGTTCAAATTCAAAACTGGAATTTGAAAACTAGCTGTAATATCAAGCTCCAATCATCATCTCTTCATGTAGAAAAAAAACAGACATGCAGACATACATTCACAGAGAGAGAGAGAGAGAGAGAGAGAGAGAGAGAGAGAGAGAGACACACACACACACACACACCCTGTGTGGCTGTGTGTGTGTGTGCTTGTCTATGTCTGTGTGTGTGTGTGTGTGTGTGTGTGTGTGTGTGTGTGTGTGTGTGTGTGTGTGTGTGCATGTGTGTGTGAGACATAGACACACAGACACAGACATAGACAAGCACAGACACACAGGCTGTGTGTTTGTGTGTGCGTGTGTGCGTGCGTGTGTGTGTGAGACATAGACACACAGACACACACAGACACACACACACACACAACCATACACACACACACACACACACACACACACACACACACACACACACAACCACACACACACACACACACACACACACACACAACCACACACACACATCTGTGCAAACACATGCACAACACCACAGAGATACCTGATGCACACCTGCTCTGGTGCATGCGTGACAAACCTTCAGTCATTAGGTGCGCTTTCATCTCTCTCTCTCTCTGTAGCAGGGGTTTGGCTGTGGGCAAAACAGTGTTTTTTTTTACGTTCTGCTCTCCTGCTAAAAGGCACTCAGGCAATGTGGAATAGGGGGAATGATTTGAGGTACCTGTAGGCATCCGACACATACAACCGTGATAGTGTACCCCTATCTGCTCTGCTCACTGGTCACACGGCATCTGAGACGGTCGGTGCTCTGGGTCAGAAAATAACGCCCAAGAAAAAAGTAGACAGGATAATGTTTTCGCCGGTGGATGGCGAGATCACCTGCAGAGCTCTGAGAACACCACATAGTCCCTCAGATGCCTCCAGTTGTAGCCACAGAGAAATAGAGTTTTAAGAACAAGCTTACATCCTGACTTGTTCAGATAACGATGTGTCAACACACATTTTACATCTAAAAGTCTGTCCATACAACCACAACTGTCCAACCGTGATGAATATCTTTCTATTTATATAATATACAACCAAAATAAGACACTTTCCCCAGGATCTTTTATGTTGAATTTGGTCATAAAATCAGTACTGGAGAGATAGTGCAACCGGAGGCCTACTTAAAAAAAAAAAAAACAATTTCACGCAGTGTGCATAAATAAAGTACTGACACATAATGTTTTATCAGTGAAACATGAATGTGATCAGATCAGTAAACGAGTGTCATTGTTGAGCTGCAGGCCCATGCCTCCTCAGTGTTTCAACAGCAGCATGTTTGGCAGGGACCTCCGAAAAAAAAGAAAGATCCTAGATTTGTGTTTATTTACACAACTTTTTTTGGTATAAGCCTGCACACGCTTTGTCTACCAGCCGTAGCTGCCTCTGCAACGACTGCCTTTTCAGGGGGTGGGGTGGGGGGATTTCAGCGGTTGACTTAGGCTGACCTGTTTGCATGTCTACATGAAGCCTGAGTGGCGGATTGCATGACTCCAAAGCCCAAGATCCTCGCCTTTAGAGAAGCTATAGCGCGCAAATATGTGCACCTCTGTGCCCAGGAACAAAAAAAAAGAAAAAAAAAGTCTCCAGTATAGTCCTGTGCTCTTTGTTCTAACGCTAAGACGCTTGTGTCTTTTCCGGAGGCTGCTGCTGCCTTCGCGTGACTGACCAAGCAGATTTAGGATTGCCCCCCGAACACCGAGCCCACCCCTCTGCGCGGGAGCTCCGCTTTCTCACGCGAACTGCAGGACCAGAGGCGCGCCGCCGCGGGGCACAGTGCGGTAATGAGACAGCGGAGGGGAATCCTAGAGGATCATCAGACCGATCGTAGGGCTGCTGGTGGGAGCAGGGCTTTGTCCCAATGCGTTCTAAAATAAAATGGCAATGCATATTTGTCTTTGCGATTCAGTTATTCATTGATTTAGGCTGTTAAATCATACTTAAAATGCTATGCTTAAAAATGCTGTGTCGCGGAATGGAACATCTAAGGTTTAAGCATCAAAGGAGTTTTGGAGAACTCTTTGTCCTGACAGTCCTTTTACGTTATGAAACAAAAAAAACAAAAAAACTGTGTGCGTGTGTGTGTGTCTGTATGTATACTAAACATAAACTATATAATCAATATAATATTGCGTGTCAATGTGACATGAAGCCTATATGTTATCATTGTTTTCTCGTCAGTTTGTATTTTTATGCCTGTTATATTTTGTTTTTGCTAGAATTCACAAACATTGAACTAATAAGATGTATCCACCATATATAACACATGTCAACACTTTCAGGATCTGCTGTCCTCACAGTCAGTTTGACATTATGGGATTTAATCCACACACAGACTGGCTATTTCATACGTGATCAAAAGATAATGCACATTTCTAGGCCAGTAATATATATATATATATATATATATATATATATATATATATATATATATATATATATATATATATATATATATATATATATATATATATATATATATGTATATGAGAAATGAACTACTAATCATTATTCCGCACCCAGCTCTGTTTTAGCCTTCTTTCCCATGTAAGTGTTTCACTTTGAGGACTGTGGAGTTTAAGTCCAAAATAAAAGACAAAAGAAAAACGCGTTCCATAGTGTTTGTACATTTACCTTGTATCAAGTGTATAATAATGTAATAATGTTTGTGCAAAAAAAAAGTCTCACCTTAAATTACTATAAAAAGAGTTTAAATTGAAAAAGAAAAAAAAGATAATATAACATAACGTCATATAAATGCTGTAGAAAGTGCAGGCTTTTGATCCATTGTTCATACAACACTCACTATAACGTGAACGGGACACCAAAAGCCAATAACTTACACCATTTCACAAAACAAGACATAAGTAGCAATGAACAAATTTTCCCTACTCCGTGCTGACACAGAACTTTCCCCTCACAGCATCCCATAGTAAGGGGCGGGGGGGCGGGTGTGTGTGTGTGCGGGGGGGGGGGGGGGGGGGGGGGGGGGCAATGGTTTGATCATCGTGCTCCGCTCTCACGCAACTGGTCAATCTTTAACTCAAGTTGAGTCCCTGCAGGTACAAGCACGCGATGGCATTCAACAGTTTGCACAAGACGCGCGGTTGCGTGAGGAGCGACTGCTGTCCACGAAACTGCTGTCGACGAAACGGGTTGAACGTTTCTCACAGCCGGTGCCAGGATTTGTTGAAACGCACGATCTGTCTGAGACTACATGAGGTTATGCACACGGATACGACCTTGTCAGTGCGACAATTTGTTCAGCAGATTGTCAATGTTTAAATTAAAAAAGAGCAAAAATAGTGCTTCATGTAGCCCAATGTCATTATTATCTTTTGAAATATTGACTAAATCACGATATCTTCAGTTCAGCAATAAGCCAAAAATTATTGGGAATTGATAACAAGGCTTTACCTAATCAAACTCTAGCACCGGCCACAATCTATTACACAACACTGTCTTTAATCGAATCAATCAATTGTTTGATTATTATTGTTATTCTTATTTTGCACAAACACATGCACAATATTTTTATGTTTCATAAATAGAGCGTCTATATTCGAATATATCATGTTGACAGGTAGCGAGCAACTCTAAACATAAACTAAACTGAATTTATTTCGCTGCTTCGGAATCTGTTGCTCTCTTTCAAAATTCCGCCACTTATTCAAGAGCGAGAGAGCGAGGGAGAGAGAAAGAGAGAGAGATAGAGAGAGCAAGAGAAGGGGAGGGAGAGAGAAAGAGAGAGGGAGGGAGGGAGGGAGGGAGGGAGGGAGAGAAAGCGAGGCGAGATGAGTCTAAAGAGGCAGAGCATATGAGTGAGAGAGCAATAGATTACGTCATGAACAACAACCAATGAATCTCTGCAGCGCACTATAAAGCGAGTGCCCATTCTGTCGTTTGGAGAGACAGAAAGAGCCTCTAAAGACGACCAATAACAAAACACCTCAACTTCAACATCAACTCCTCAACTTTGTGCAAAGAGTTCCTTTTTGTTTTGCAGTCAAGGTATGCATACTTTACACTTATTCAAAATGTACATTTAGGAATGTGTGGTACTTTTACAAACATGAAATATATTTTATATTATGCAATGAGTTGTTTGAGGTCTTTGCATCTTTGCATTTTTTGCCCTTCATTTGCAAAGTAACTTGCTTTCATTAACACAGTTTATTAATAATAGGCTATGTTTAGTTGCAAAGGTGTGGCAAATCTTGCACAGTTTGCATTGTGTGAGTGGGGTTATTAAATGTAGTCTTGCTTCATAAGAAGTAAACAACCATAAGTCATTGGCAAATGAAGCTCTTTTAATCTTCTAAACAAATCCCCACATGTTATGATCCAGGTACATGCTGTGGGCGTTTAAACACAGGCTTCGGGCTATCCTGGTTTTCTTTCACCATTATAACATTCTCCCTTTTGAATTTCCAGGTTTGTAGAAGACAGCAGGCGTCAGCATGGCTCTCATGATCCTCCCCCTCATTGGCTCGGTGTCATTCTCAGAGACCATGGTAGCCATGATAACCGTGTGTCTGGTCTACATGCTCCTCAAGTTCTTCCGCACCGAGATTCCGGAGGGGCTTCGCAGGCTTCCGGGACCCAAGCCTCTGCCCATCATCGGGAACGTCCTGGAGCTGGGCAGCCGACCCTACCTGAGCCTCACAGCCATGGCCAAGCGCTACGGCCACGTCTTCCAGATCCAGATAGGCATGCGCCCCGTGTTGGTGCTCAGCGGCAACGAGATGGTGCGCCAGGCCCTCATCAAGCAGGGAGAGGACTTTGCCGGGCGGCCGGACCTGCACAGCTTCCAGATGGTCAACGATGGCAAGAGCCTGGCCTTCAGCACGGACCAGGCGGGAGTGTGGCGCGCTCGCCGCAAGCTGGCCATGAACGCCCTGCGCGCCTTCTCCACCCTTGAGGGCACCACACCAGAGTACTCCTGCATGCTGGAGGAGCACGTCTGCAAGGAAGGGGACTACCTCGTCAAGCAGCTGACCAACGTCATGGAGGCCGACGGCAGCTTTGACCCCTTCCGCCACATCGTGGTGTCCGTGGCCAACGTGATCTGCGGGATGTGCTTCGGACGGCGCTACGGCCACGAGGACCAGGAGCTGGTCAGTCTGGTCAACCTCAGCGACGAGTTTGTGAAGGTGGTGGGAAGCGGCAACATCACAGACTTCATCCCCTTCCTGCGTTTCTTGCCCAGCACCACCATGAATAAATTCTTGGACATCAACAAACGTTTCGTGGTCTTCGTCCAGAAGCTCGTCACCGACCACTATAACACCTACGACAAGGTAAGCCGCGCTTTTACAAAACACGTTTTAATACGCCGTTCTCTCCTGTCTCATTCATTCACCAAAAGGACTTGAGCAAACTTAGGAGTTGCACTGTAGCATGTCTTTCACGGTTGCATTTTGCTTTTTGACAGGACAACATCCGAGACATCACCGACTCCCTCATCGACCACTGCGAGGACAGGAAGCTGGACGAGAACTCCAACATCCAGATATCAGACGAGAAGATTGTGGGCATTGTCAACGATCTCTTTGGAGCCGGTGAGTTATTGACGTCTTTCTTCGACGGTGAACACGCGTGACGCACAGCGAGAGGACATAGAGTGAGACACATGGGACTGGGTTTCACAATAGCCGCTTCACTCCTGGTCTTCTAGGTTTTGACACCATCAGCACGGGCCTGTCGTGGGCCGTCATGTACCTGGTGGTGTACCCAGAGACACAAGAGAGGCTTCATCAGGAACTGAGTAAGTCAAGCATCCCGACGTTGCATTGATCACCTGCTCCCCTGCTTTTTTTTTTCATCTATTTGCTTTTTTCATGGAGTTCATTATTCATTTGACTGTAGTTTGTAGTGCCGTTTTCTCATAAATAATCCCAACAAATCAAAGGACTTAAGATAACGTTACATATCTTCAATAAGCTAATAGGGTCACTCGACATTTGCATTTAACAGTTGAAAATAAGTAGCGCAAATTAAAGTGGCATCATCTGTTGAGAACCTATTCTATTGATCTTTTGGTTACATTTCATGAATCTGCTTGGTGGATTTGCTCAAATATGAGTAAAAGTGTGACACATGCAGTCTACAGTAAGATGACAACCTGCATGTGTTATCTTCCACCAGAGGAGAAAGTGGGACTGGACCGCTCTCCCGTTCTCTCCGATAGACCCAGCCTGCCTTTCCTGGAGGCCTTTATTTTGGAACTCTTCCGTCACTCCTCATTCCTGCCCTTCACCATCCCACACTGGTGAGTTTCCTACCTATGAATAACATAATATGTGCTGATGTACAGGTGCTTTCATGTGAAGGGCCTCCACACCACTGGGACCACATACATCAAAGGCCACGCTGATATCAAAGCTCAAACCTTGGCAGAGGTATCTCCCTGCACTGCCCTTGGAGTGGCACCCGGAGCAGAGCCCCTAAGCAGGGCTTTGTTAGTGACACGGCCTAGTCCATTCAGCTGTCCAGGGAATGAATCCCCTAACCCCCACGTTGAGTTGTGTCTACTGACCCAGAAGGCCACTTTGGGACAATATACCATAACATATACTGTATACTGTATCTAGTGAAACACTGGGCTCTTAACTGTTTCTTCCCTAATGAACACAGCCTGACTTTGAAATGCTCTCTTTTGTCATTAGCACAACGAAGGACACATCGCTCGATGGCTACTTTATCCCTAAAGACACCTGTGTGTTCATCAACCAGTGGCAAATCAACCACGACCCGTAAGTACTCAGCCCACGGCAACACACACACACACACACACACACACACACACACACACACACACACACACACACACACACACACGCCACACCGACTCCTGTATACCACTACCAGTGCACGTCCCCATCTGCTCACCGCGCCACGTGTCTTCCTTCCTGCAGGGAGCTGTGGAAAGACCCGTCCACCTTCAACCCAGACCGCTTCCTGAGTGCCGACGGCACCGAGCTGAACAAACTGGAAGGGGAGAAGGTGATGATTTTTGGCATGGGCAAGCGCCGGTGCATCGGTGAAATCGTGGCACGGAATGAGATGTACCTCTTCCTGGCCATCCTCATCCAGAGGCTCCACTTCCAGGGCGTGCCTGGCGAGCAGCTGGACATGACGCCCGAGTACGGCCTCACCATGAAGCACAAGCGCTGCCACCTGCGCACCACCCTGCGGCCCGGAATCGTGGCGTGAAGCCCGCGGTCCGGCCGCTGGCGGCGGCGGCGGCGGTCATAGACTGTACTGTATGCTGTGTCTGCAGCCACTGCGTGAGGCTGTGTTGTAAGGTTGAGCCTCGAGTCGCTCTCCTTGACTTCCACGCAAGTGTGAAGTCCGCGTGTCTCCTTTCCTCTCTGAAGTTGTCTCGCTGGTGGAAGCAGTGGAGGGATCCTCCCTGGAGGCTGCTGAGGACGCCTGAACCACCAAGAACCAAGTTATGTTTTGTTGGTCCTTTAAGAAGTAATTTATTTGGACAATGCTGGTCGATTCTTCCCTCCTGAAGTAGTTCTGTCTATTCCCGGGGACTAGTTGCTACTCTGACTTTTGTCCACTCAACAAAAATACTGCTGTAGGCCAGGCTGTCAGGGATGATGGCTCACATCTTGTCCCATTCTCTAGGATTGACAAGATGACACCTACTGTACATGGCGGCAGTGGGACTACATTGGCTCAGTCTCCTCTTTTGTTGTGTGTGTACTTTTGTTTAAAGTCCTATTTTATGCTCCCATTATTGTCAACGTCCACAGTTAGTGAACCTCAACGTCCTATCCAGGTGATCACAGAACTATCAACTAAACTGCTGAATAAAAACTTGCTCTATAGCAATTAGTTTTTCTGACTTGTAAGCTATTTTTGTATGTCGTTTGTCATTTTGACGACATATCACACTGAAACTAGCTTTGTATCCCAAAATGTGATTTTGAGCGTATATCAAATGTATTTTTTTGTCCTTTGTCTATATATATTGGACGTTAAATATTTCTATTAATTTGTCAAATGATTTAACAAGATACCAAAATATTTGGATTATTGCTTTGAATACTATTATTAAAATATGTTGTATTTGTTATATTATTTTAGTATCAATTATATAAATGTGTGTGGGGTGTACATTTGAATAAATTATAAATAAAATATTTCATAGAGTTTATCCTCTCTCCAGCTTGTTCTTTAAAGGTAACATGATTGCATACACACATACGCAAGTAGATCAGAAAACCAGATTCTGATTCACACACAGCGCTAATAATACCATCAAAACATATTTATAGCAGAGAACATAGAGAGAGAGAACATAGCAAGCATAGTTCATCACAGATTGGATGCCCACAACAACAGTAACTAACAGTAAACTAAAGCTGCATACTACACATATGCTATGTTCTCGTGTCAATGTGTTTGAAGGAAGGGCATAATGGATTTTTTTTGTGTGACAGTCACAGTCATACAATTAAACATGAGAACTAATGATGACAACTGATTAATGGTGATCATGCATTTATTTTGAACAATACTGTTAAATTGGCCAAAAAAATGTAAAAACTAAAATAAGTAATAAATCATATATTCTAATCAACTGAGTTGCAACTCCTGAGACATTGAAGTCTAAGACGGCCATGAAATGAATGGTGAAGAATGAACTGAAGCATTTTCACCATTTGTACTTTTTAACAAAAAAAAGTTACAGACACGTGAAGCGGGAGCTGTTTTTTTGAGACACCGTAGCGTTGCTAGCCAACAACAGATGTGTGTCTCTCACCGGCTGTGTGAGATACGAGTTGGAAAATTGACAAAATCAAACGATCCTGTTGACATTTCCTGCAGGGCTGAACACTTGGTCTGGATTTCCCCGTGAGAGTTTTTATTTTATTTATAGCGGGGACATCCTTATCTAGGTGTTTTAACTCAGTGTGTGATGAAACATCCCAACATGATCACACCAAATTATAATTGTGTCAAGTCATTGGCGTTACGGATTCGTCTTCTGCTCGAGAAGTGAAACTAGTTTGATGATCATCGCCAACAGGAGGACTCATGGCATGACAACGTCACCTTTCGCTTCAATACTTGCTTCCTAATCTCAGTATCTTATGAAACAGTCTCTCGAGAGGAGCGAGGAGACGAGTTCCTCCACTTTGCTCCTCGCGTTGTGCAACAGTGACACTGATCTGCTACACCACCGCCATGCACAAGTCCTGCGCACTTTTTCCTGGCATACTATATTTTGGCACGCCGCCGTAGTATTGAGGACAATCGTTATTATTTATACACAGACTCATTACAGATGATTATACACTTGCTTTTGTCTTAATTAAGGGCTCAAACATACTTTCCTCGATAGCTAGCCGCTGAGTTAACAGGGCATTCAAGTCATTAAACCAGATTTGTGTTCCTCAGTTATGAATGGGAATGTGTCCCATGAATGGGATAGCGGAACTCCATGATATCCATAAATCTGTCATGACAACCTCTTGCTGCCCAAGTTAGCAAGCTTTAGCATCCAGGATTACCAATACAAAAGGGTGGGTTAAGTCAGTAGGATCGAATGACTGTTCTGGCTCAAGTGTGATTAAATGTCTTCCTCTCCTGCTACTACAGCTCAGTTGTATCGCACCAATCTGGAAAAGTGCTTCACTTTGATCTGTGGTTTAAAGAAAATACAGACCACAAATGAGGACGTGCAATTTCCACCGAGTGAATTTGTAGTGAAATTCACTCCACTTGGAGTCGACATTGGCCAAACAGACGGTGTTTTTCTGCGACTTCCCCAAGATTGACATAGCGTGCTAAAGGCCAGTACCAGAGTTCCTCTTTACAATATGTGTGTGACTTAGATCAATAAACATCCCCCTCCCTCACTCTGAGTGCTCTCCCGGGGAAGAGGTTACGCAAAGCTCCACTCGCTCGGCTCCGTGCCCTCCTGTCCCCCACCCGGCTCCCTCTCTCTCTCGCTTTCTCTCCCCCCCCCCCCTCTCTCTCTCTCTCTCTCTCTTTCTCTCTCTCTCACCCTAGCTCACTCTCCCTGTCTCTCTCTCTCTCTCTCTCTTTCTCTCTCTCTCTCTCTCTCTCTCTCTCTCTCTCTCTCTCTCGCTCCTCTCCCTCTCTGTCTCTTTATCTCTCCCTACCTCCCTCCCAGGCCCCTGCTCAGAACAGGAAATAGCCCCTCCCCCCTTCCCCCTGCAACAGGAAGCCATGTTGTCCCAGTGCGCCCGGAAGGTTCGGGCGATATCAGTTGTGTGGGGGGGGCGCTGTTTACCTTCGACTCCTTGTCTTAATCTCCTGCTCCCAGGCCGCTGGCCAGGGAGCTAACACACAAATTGCCGGTGCTGCGTGGCTTTTGGGCAGGGTGGGTCTCTCACACGCGAGGCCCGCCGTGCTCCGGAGAGAAGCCCCCCTGGCACAGGGGCTGGGCCGGGCCGCGGTCAGCGCTTACGCAACACTGTGTGGACTGTGAGGAACCGAGCGGTTCCTCGATATCGGACTATTCATCTTTCTGGGAGAGCAGCTCAGGAATGTGAGATACTAGGCATTTTTTATTGGTCTTCCGAATGATTCATGCAGAGAACATCTGAGCTTTCCTGAGCTAATTCAGGAAAGGACATGGACATTGCTTCTGAAGGACCGAAGGTCCCAACAACTATCTGTTCATTGAAATAAATAAAACGGTTATTGGGGATGCGTCTGTGTTCTATATGTGAACTAAGTTGAACCTCATTTTCAGTCGAACCCGTTGCCAGACGACCCCTGCCTTCTGCAACAAATACCCTTATGTAATTAACAAAGTTACAATGACCTCAGCACATTGAATTGTCATTTGTCATCTTGAGGATTTCCTCCATGTTTGTGTAGAAATTCCTTCACAAACAAAGAGTTTCTATTTGCATGCACATTTCTTTAAGCCTCCACACAGATTTACAGTAACAAACGTTTGCACCTGTACTGTGACTAGTGCAGCTTCAGAGCAGTGCTGATGGTCCAGAGCTGAAAGCTACTGGAAAGTGCTGGGCTGGTCCAGGCTGGTATTCTTCTCCGTCTCCTTTAAGATGAATTTAAGGAAGCGGACACCGGCCACAATCTTGGTTTCCTTAACTGTTGTTACGTCCTTGACTCAGGTGGCAAATACAAACCCCTTAGACGTTAACCGAAGCGAATGGCTGTCACATCTCCATTCCCAGTGGATCTCTGCTCAGGGATGTCCAGTCAAGCTTTCAACAATCAAGGCATATTTTCCCCTTTCGAAGGCCAAACTATAAATGACACAATTCCTAACGGCATTCAGAGGAATACCTTTTGCCTGTGTTATTGTATTGACATTGGAGCCGTGTTGCATGACTGAGGTTCAGTTTCTCTGTCCCTAGAATGTTATTCATCTCCAGGCCTGAGCTGACGGCCCGTCCGACTCATTCATATCGCAGTATCACGGCATGTCAAAATTTTCTTTGCTCTGTAAATAGCCATTGTCAGCTCATCATTGTGAAGAGCCATCGCATGCAGACAGACCAGCCAAGCCTACGCACTCCGTCCAGCAAACTTGTGTGTTCACCGTCTCTTTTATCATTCTTACAGTGCCGGTGATTACAAAAAATGTTCTTGGCTTGACACGCCACAAAGATCATTTTGCTTTCGGAATGTAAGATTTAAGGAAGCTGTTCTGCATTTTCCTTACTTGTCCCAAAATACCCCCCATGTATACCATTTCCTTCCACTACCATAAATTTGCTAAGGTTAATTATGGAGCAAAATGTAGAAATATATGTACATATGCATATGTATGCAATACAGTAGTCTCACCAATCAGAGGGTAGATTAACATCTACTGTCTGATAGCAGTTTGACTTTCTTTCACTTCATAGTTGTCTCGACCAATCACGTTGCTGCAGGCATCTGTAAGCAGATAATTGGCGAACACAAACTCAACCAACAGTAGTAAACTGTCAAAAAAAAAAAAATATTTTAAAGGTCTCTGAAGTTTTCTACAGGTCTTTTAAGGTTTCAAATGAACCTTGTATAGACTGGCCAGTGGAGAAATACACATAAAAATCCTCTTTTGAAAGTTTTATCCACTTGCGAGAATGAGCTTCCTTCGTTCCAATATCTCCACAACAAAACAACAACAAAGGCCTAACTCCGCTCCGTGAAGTCTCCTGTTTCTGGCCCAGGCTCTGTACCGTCTCCCTTCAGAACTTCTGCCATACCAGTAAGACTACTGGGTCGGAGATTAGTCATAGATAGGATCCAGCCGCTCGGGAGTCGGACCCACATTCAAAATACATGCAAGGTGGACCGCTATATTGATGCATACAGAGTCAGAAAATCAAAAGCATATGCACCTTAATTGCATGCAATAGTTGTTTATAGTCCCTTCTTTTCGTGGTGACCACTCTTAAGCGTGTTAGGGTGCTAGCCCTATGACCCATGTACATTTGTTGTCTCTAGGTTCTGCACCTCCACCTCTTTCTCACCGGGGCAAGAGTCATTTGCATGCCAGCAAAAGCTGCAGCGACCACACAGAGAGCTGCACGCACACAGTCAAATGCATTTCATTGCTGTTGCAATAAAACAAAGTGATAAAGAGGAGCAAATTGGCTTTTTTTTCTTTTTTTTTTAGCAAACGTGATCCTATGGAGGAAGGCTCGGGGGTGGAAGGTGCTCCCTGAGGGCACCAGAGTGCAGTGCGGAGCCCGGTAGCAGGAGACCACGGCTGGCTCCGGACAGGCGCCCAAGTATAAAGGGTTGCAACAACAGAAAAAAAAAAGTATATAGCAAAGAGGCTGGGGAATACAATGCCCTGGGTCGAGTTGGAAGGGTTTAAAGGAAAACGTCTATATAGAGTGACACAAGAGGCAGTGCTAAATGCTACGTGCGATTGGCCGGAGCCTTTGTATCAGTGGCGGTGTACTGTGACTGAGTGTCCCAGTGTCTTGCGTGAGAGCGTATAAAGTACCGTAGCTGTCACAGTGACATTAGCGTGTCACTGTGCCTCCCTTGTCTTCGGGTTAGCGTGAGAGCTAAGCGCAGCTGAGGTTGAGCGCCAGGTTTTTCCAGTTTGGACGTTTTTTTTTGTTCTCATCTTGGTTGATTTTTTTTTTTTTTGTTTGTACAAATGTATGGATGTAAATTTTGTCGCATTGGAGCATACTGTGATTTATTATCACACGTTGGGGTTTTTTTTTCCCACCCCACACAAACTAAACTAATGCAACCACCCAGAGCGCTTTGGTTTCACAGGCTAATACCAGCTAACCCTTGGAGGGCTTTGTCATTTGTGGAGAGGCTGGAAGTGCGTGTTGGTAACTCTAAACTGTCAATTGCTGGTACTTGGTGTGTATGGATCACAGTGTTGACTTGATTTATGTATAGCAGGACAGGACCCATAGTGGTCAAAAATAGCAGTGCTGGAACGGGACAATGGAGAAAGAGATGACAGAGATGACTTGGAAAAGTCCAGTACACACACACACACACATACACACAGCAAGCACTGGAACCGAGACCCAGGATAACCTGATAGAACCATGCTCCACCCACAGCCACTGCATAGACTCAGGAGGAAGAACGTACACTAGGAGAGCAAAGATCCTCTGAACAATGATATCCAAGGACCTTGAGAACAAAGAACTGTGGGAGGAAATATCATAAGCTCATCATCACTTGAAAACCTTGACAGCATAGATCCTGAGAACATACACCTTAAGAACATAGATTCTGAGAACATAGACTTTGAGAACATACTGTAGATCTGGAGAAAAAAAATTCTCAGTACATAGACTTTGAGAACTTAGACATGGAGAACAGACCCTGAGAATATATACCCTAAGAACATAGATTCTCAGAACATAGATCTTGAGAACATAGATCTTGAGAACATAGATTCTGAGAACATGAGATGACTCTGAGAATAAAAACAAGGACGGCCTCCACTCAGTGCTCGCCTCTATCTCCCCCTCACATGAGAACATTTCCACTTGTTAAAAGCAGCGACATTGTTGCTTGTGTGTTATCCATTATTTCAAATAGTTTTATTCCTACTTAGTCTTCTGATCATCATGCTATATGACGGGAAAAGTACGGTGTTAATTGCGGTGTTGGTGCATTCACACTCATGAATACATAATTAATTGCAACAATTGGCTGTATCCATGGTAAAATGTAATATTTAGCAGCACACTTTGCGTGTGTGTTTGTGTGTGCGTGCATATCCGCATGTGTGTGTGTGTTTGTGAACAGTGTTATCTGCCCAACAGATGGACTGTGAAGACTGGCCCCAAAATAGGCCTCAACACAAATAGAGGAGGGAGATAGGGCTGCAGCCACCACAACAGTGTGGGTATTTTTGGTGAAGTCTATCTTTCCGTGATGGAGAGATATGCGGAGTGGAGGGGGAGGTCGGGGGTGTGGGGAGGCTCAGGGGGAGATAGAGGAGATAGAGACCCCCCCCCCCGCCCGCCCGGCCCCCTCCGCCACCCCCATCCCCCCTCCCCTCCCAACCGGTATTCCTCTGTAATCAACGCTGTCTCCCCCCCCCCCCCCCCCCCCCCCTCCTAAACCCGAACAGAGGTGGTCATTTTACTCCGCATCAGGAGCCGCTCGAGGTGGAGATTTGGTGCGACGGCCGACCCACACACCAGGAGTCTGTTCCGGAATCACCCACCGGAGACTTTTCGTCCCGGAATGAGAAGAGAAGAAAAATCATTTATTTTCGAAGACGTCAGTGACGGCGGGGGCTCAAGCCGTTGTTCTGGACAGAGGGCATTTTGTCCCCAGGCTGGAAACGCTACCTGAGGTGTGTCCAAGTCAAGGCCGTGCTTCCCCCTCTGATGGCGGTAGTTAAGGCACGGGGTGTGTGTGTGTGTGTGTGTGTGTGTGTGTGTGTGTGCCAGGTATCCTATAACCAACACTCAGGGGAACTTCTGGATGGGGCTCTTTGTTGCTGCGCTTTGATGTGGCCCAGCAACCACTGAAGAAGAAAAAAAAAAAAAACACTTGAGGCACTCACTTTTAGTACAGAGTCTGAACACTGCAATCAACGTGGGCTGCTGTCGGTTTATAAATTGTGCTAGGTTACTGATAGCAATGACTGAACTGAGCAAGCAGCTCTAGCTTGCGCCAACAGTGGTACTGAGTAGAAATGCTGCAACCTGGCAGATGCTGGCGGAGCAGGGGTTAATGTACTGTTCCTCCCATTGGCCAACTAGAGGCGTTCTCCTCCAGAAGTAGGCAATCAGAGACACAAACATGCACACACACACACACACACACACCTGCACACACACCCCACACACACACACCTGCACACACACACACACACACACACACACACACACACACACACACACACACACACACACACACACACACACCTCCCCCTTCTGTTGCCACCCCACGTTCTGCACAGGAGTTCCATAGCTAGTTCATGTATGTATGTAGACACCATAATACGCAACTAATCTGTGTCAAAACAACACAGCTAAAAAAACAAAACCATTCCACTAATGTTGCAAGTGTTTAATGATGTTGAAATGGGTGTTGCTTTGGGTGTTCATGCAATGTGAATTGCATGTTTTTAGAGATTAGTCAGTGGTAAATGACGAACCAAATGTATTTAACAACTTGTAACTAAGTAGACCGTGGCTAATCAACAAGCCTTACCAATTAAACTATGGTTATTGACCATATGAATTGTGATGTAGTTTAATTAACCAGTTCATTCACCACAGATATAAAACCTGAAAAACTGGCTCCGGTGCTGATGGATCACAAAGGCATGTACACATTTCCTTTTCTTAATTTGCATTGTCAACAAAAATATGTTGTGATGGTTTGTTAATGTTATGCCAGTAATGGTGCTCATGGCATTCAGTAAATACTTTTACTTTTGATTCTGGAGGTTAGGTTTAATATGTGGTATTTCATCACCAGAACACGCTCCTGAGCGGGGAGCTGCACTTTGTATCAGAGTTGTTTTCTACATTTCTATATATCACATGTATATCACATGTATTTCCAGTGGGTCCCGTTGGTTCTGGGTAGTTGTAGCGCCAATGGGGCCCAGCCGGGCCGAAGAAAGGCAGCTAGCTACCATGAGAAACACAGCTGACGCTCCTGCCTTACTGGACAGGCAGATCTGCTTCCCAGGCCTGTCATCTTAATCCCCAGCCTCTGTACTCTGTAATTATCCCCGCCGCCCTGCAGCCTTTACATAAACAGCACCACTGTAGTCAGCACCCACCGCTACCCTGCCAGCCTGCAGTCTGTGGTGTGCCTGTGAATTCACACAATCAACGGCACGGTTTCGAGACCACTTGTGTTTTGATATTTTCTCAGACTCAAATATGTTAGCTCACGGGCTGCCTTAAAATGTCGAGTTAAATGAACGGCAAAAGGACAAGTTGCAACCTGTGAAAGATGTTTTTTAGACTTGTCGTTTCGATGCTAGTTAACTTCAAATGTTGAGGCAGGCAAGACACCAACAATGAGTTTTTCTTTCGCAGTGGATCAAGCCCTGCAGATTTAGTTGAAAGACGACGGTAAATAGCATTGAGGTCATATCTTGTTTCCTTAATATGACGTATTAGCAAGCAAAACAGGTAATTAGCACAGGGCGAAACATGAAGGGAGTGTGATTTGATCCTTTGGGATTTGATTGGATCATTTGAAAAAGTGACAAAACACGTTAGCCAGCTGTGTCGGAGACGCAAGTAAGCAGGAGTGGAAACATGCTCGATTGGTTGCAATATCCCATATCTAATACATATGTCACATGCAAAAAATCAACAAGGTTAGCAAAAAACAATTCATCTCCATTTGAGAAACAATTGCAATTGGGTCTGCATGGGTTTCTTCTGGTGTTGTCTTCAACTGGTCGGACTCATACAGCTACAATGTGCACCATTATTGACTCTTTTGGGAAGGGTTCTTGTTGACGAAAGTCTTTCATTATTCCTATAGTGTGTTTGACACTCAAATCCCTCCAACACTAACAAACAGAGCAGGCGTGCGTCCTGGCTGCTGCATCACAGACCGAAGTGCATATTTGCAGGGCGCTTCAAGCAGCTGCTCCGGCTACGCTGCAAACGACCACAACGTTACTCATTGCCTCTCGACTCTGCTATTTGCCAGAATGCAGAGGACCGTCTCCATTCAGACTTTCGCAGGGCCACTCACGAGTCTGCCTGAGCGTCGCGTGTCGCCTTCACACGCTAACTGCGGGCCGCGCACTTCTACAGACGAAAATATGTTGTTCATTCACCTGCCGCACTCCGAAGCTCTATTCACAACAAACATGGCCGTTCCCCATTGAGACTTTTTCGCCGAGCCTACGCGACTTCCAGTCCTGCAGAAACAGGAGAGGAAGCCGCCTCCACGAACAACACCTCCAGCGCATTTCTAATCACACATGGCGCGCGTCCAACCTGCGTGTATTGCTTTCTGCCCTGTCGTTGCTCCTGTCATGCTTGAAGGATAGCTTCCAGCTCAGTTTATTTTACTGCCCCTGCGTGCCGCGCGCTACCCGTCGAGCCAGTTTATGTTGTTGCGTGTGTGTGTTTCTCGCACCACCCTGCTGTGTGTTGTTGAATGGGTGTGCATGCGTGTGTGTGTGTGTGTGTGTGTGTGTTTGTGTATGTGTGTGCGGGTGTATGGACATGGGCATGTGTGTGTGTGTGTGTGTGTGTGTGTGTGTGTGTGTATCTGTGTGCATATTTGTGCATGCATGCTCAGTTTGCCCATACTTTTTTTGCATGTGTGTGTGTGTGTTCCCATGTGGACATGCCTGGATATAAGGCAGCGTCGGCCTGTGTGTCTGTGTATGTGTGTGTGTATGTGTGTGCGTGTGTGTGTGTGTGTGTGTGTGTGTCTGTGTGCATGTGTGTATGTGTGTGTGCGTGTATGTATGTGTGTGTGTGTGTGTGTGTGTGTGTGAGTGTGTGTGTGCATGCCTGGGTGCGTGTGTGAATATGTGTGTGTGTGTGTGTGTGTGTATATGTGTGTGTGTGTGTGTGTGTGTGTGTGTGTGTGTGTGTGTGTGTGTGTGTGTGTGTGTGTGTGTGTGTGTGTGTGTGTGTGTGTGTGTGTGTGTGTGTGTGTGTGTGTGTGTGTGTGTGTGGGATCAGGTGCAGCCGGCCGCATGCTGTGCGGCGACTGCGACGGCTTCCTCTGCGGGCCGGCGGGCGTTGCAGGGCGCAGGGTTGCATGACAAGAGGCAGTTGACTGCTCCCGCCGCTTATCGGCTCGCGTGACTGGTGGCGGAGCGGCGTGTCCCGGCCCACTCCGGCCCAGTGTAGCGCTGTCAGAGTGGAAGAATAAGGGGAGTGGAACCGACCATGCCCAGAGATAAGGACTCACCACAGCCAAGCACGCCATAAATCACGAGCCGGTGTTAACGCCGGTCGCCGTTCACCCTCGCGTGTATGCATGTATGTGTGCACGTACTGTATGTGTTTGTGTTTGTGTGTGTGTGTGTTGTGTGTGTTGTGTGTGTGTGTGTGTGTGTCTGTGTGTGTGTCTGTGTGTGAATGTGTGTGTGTGTGTGTGTGTTGCTGTATGTGTGTTTGTGCCCATGTATGTGTTTGTTTGCCCATGTATGTGTGTGTGTGTGTGCACATGTGTGTGTCTGTGTGTGTGTGTGTGTGTGTGTGTGTGTGTGTGTGTGTGTGTGTGTGTGTGTGTTGCTGTATGTGTGTTTGTGCCCATGTATGTGTTTGTTTGCCCATGTATGTGTGTGTGTGCGCACATATGTGTGTGTGTCTGTGTGTGTGTGTGTGTGTGTGTGTGTGTGTTGCTGTATGTGTGTTTGTGCCCATGTATGTGTTTGTTTGCCCATGTATGTGTGTGTGTGTGCACATGTGTGTGTCTGTGTGTGTGTGTATGTGTGTGTGTGTGTGTGTGTGTGTGTGTGTGTGTGTGTGTGTGTGTGTGTGTGAGTGTGTGTGTGTGTTGCTGTATGTGTGTTTGTGCCCATGTGTGTGTTTGTGTGCCCATGTATGTGTGTGTGTGTGTGTGTGTGTGTGTGTGTGTGTGTGTGTGTGTGTGTGTGGTGTGTGTGTGTGTGTGTTGCTGTATGTGTGTTTGTGTGCCCATGTATGTGTTTGTGTGCCCATGTATGTGTGTGTGTGTGTGTGTGTGTGTGTGTGTGTGTGTGTGTGTGTGTGTGCACATGTGTGTGTCTGTGAGTGTGTGTGTATGTGTGTGTGTGTGTGTGTGTGTGTGTGTGTGTGTGGTTTTGTGCATCTATCACCATATCATAGTGTTAGTGTCAGTGAGTGCGAGGCCAGGAAGCTGAGCGCTGGCAGGTCAGGGACCAGCGTGAGGCCATTATGGATCACGCTGTGTCGTTAGCATCCCTCAGCTTGACTGTAGTCTCACTGAGCCACTCGCTGTCCACACTGATGTGAAGGGGCAGGCATGAGTGAGTGACAACAACATGGGGTGGATGTCTTTGTCTCACGATGCACATTTCTGAATTGAAGTATTTAAGTAGTTATTCTGCAAACCTTGGGCTGTTTGAGAATTGAGAGTCTTTCTGAATGTGTGTGTGTGTGTGTGTGTGTGTGTGTGTGTGTGTGTGTGAAGGGTATCACACATGGGTATCACACATGACAGAACACAGAAGGTTTGTGGACTTTGTTCGTTGATTTGCGTTAAGTAATAATGCTGTCAATGCTGTCTTTCTCACAAATGATTTGCAGACTCGATAATACTGTATCCCCAGACTTCACACTGTATTCCCAAACCTTCAAAACACCGGAAGCGTATTCATGGGTAAAGGCTGTGGCCCAGTGTTTGAGGCAAAATGCGGTCAGATGGTGGCCCACACCATCAGATGCGAATCTCCCAAACTGTTATCTGTCTCCTGGTGCCGCTTGCCTTTGAACCAGTAGTACTGGCTGTTCCATTCCTCAGCCTTCTAATTATTAATCACGCCATGGCCTGGTGTAATTGGGGCCTGGAGAACCGTCTGCCTGCCTGTGAAACATTAACCTGTATTTACTGATACACCTCCGTCACCATCCACCTCCCCAGCCCACCCAGCGCAGCACGCACACGCACCCACTGCCTCCACCGCCCGCACCCCTAGCACGGAAGATACAGGCACAGGTGTTCCAGTCTATCTGCAATGTTTGTCACCTTTATTCAGTCACGGTGCATATTTTGACAGATTTGCCTCCACCCGAACCACACACAAAAACACACACACACACTTCACACACACACACACACACAGACACACACACACAGACACACACACACACACACACACACACACACACTTCACACACACATTCACACACACACACACACACATTCACACACACACACACACACACTTCACACACACATTCACACACACACACACACACACACACACACACACAACACACACACACTTCACACACACATTCACACACACACACACACACACACACACACACACACACACACACACATTCACACACACACACACACACACACCACACACACTCACTCACTCACTCACACACACACACGCCTACACACACACACACACACACACACACACACACACACACACACACACACACACACACACACACACACACATTCACACACACACACACACACACACACACACACTCACTCACTCACTCACACACACACACGCATACACACACACACACACACACACACACACACACACACACACACACACACACACACACACACACACACTCCCCCCCCCCCCCCCCATGCTGCAGCCACAGAGCTGGGGGTCTGTGCGTGTGAACCCAGCACCCACAGGGGATTTGGCCGACCCCGTTGCGGCACGCCTCATGTTCTGCCGTGTTTTTTCTAACGTCAATCTTCCCTTTGTTGCGGCGGACGACAGTGACAAATGAGGAGAGGAAGAGAAGAGAATCATCCGTGATGGGAATGAGAGGAGGTCAAGGATGTGGGGTGGGGCGGAGGGAGGGCTGCTGGTGGAAGAGGTGGTGGTGGAGGCGGTGCTGGAGGTGTGATGATGGTTGTGCCGGTGGTGGTGGAGGTGGACGTGTGGTGGTGGTGGTGGTGGTGGTGGTGGAGGTGTGGTGGTGGTGGTGGAGGTGGTGGGGGAGCTGGTGGAGCTGGCGGTGCTGGTTGTTGTATGTTGGTGGAGGTGGTGGGGGTTGATGTGGGTGGAGGAAGGGCGGGGTGGGGACAGGGGAAGGGGAAAGTTGCGTGAGGATCTGCAGGGCTCCCACATCACCAGGACTCCCCCCAGAGAGCCGCTGGCGTGTGTCTGTGTGGACGGATGTTTATCCTTATCTCAGAGCCGGGCAGCAGCCGTTTAACTGCCGCAAATGTCTTCTGTGGCTTCGTGGTGAGCGTGCTCATGATGTTATATTGCTTCAGGAAGGTGACAGAAGTCAAAGATGCATTGTCTGATTGTGTTCATTTTTTTGGTCAGTTTTTTTTTTCCCTCACACCTGGCCCCCTCTTCATGTTTTTGCTTCTAGGGATTTGATTCCGGGGAAACTAAAATGACGTCTTATAGAGCAGCTCATTCTCCATTGTGTCTGGTTACTATTCATAAACATCCATCTCATGACGATAAAACATATCTAAAATACGTGACTAAGCTGTTATTTATAAAAGGGCACTCCATTTGTATGTCCACCATTGTATGAAACGGACGTGATATGTCTGGCTGGAACGATGCTGATTTGATTGATTTCATTGGCCACTGTAATGTTAGACGGCTTGTTTATCACTGCGGTATAAAGAGCTGCTTTGATTGGTGCACTGCTCTTCACTGGAGGTGTTAAAAATATCGCCCTCACGCTACATAAACATTGGACCACATCGGGGCCTGAGAAACCCACAACACTGCTGTTGGAAACACACGTCACTCAGCACACTGCGCCGGTGTTGGACCTGAAAATTGTTTGCCAAGCAATTTTATAAGGTGCTGAAAATAACGTTTCCGGTACTGATTAGACGGCTGCGCTGGGCTGACATTCCAGGCTGCGCTCTGTTTGACTGTGTGTTTAAAAGATGAGGCTCGATTAAACGAGATCATTATAAAAATATAGGTGTTGACAAGTTCACTCGTGGTTCGATGATCACAAACAGGTGTTTTACGAACAGACTGATCCCAACGAGATCATCACTGAACCAGATATCTTGAACGAAGAGCTGAAACTTTGCCAAACTCTGCGTTCTTTTCCTTAAGCCAATCAGGGAATGAACTCCTCGTTAGTCTTACTGCCCATGTTGAAAACTAGCTTCCCTTCAAGGGATATGGCTCGGTCCACTGGCTGCTTTCAATGGATTTTAAATAGTTGCCCTCCTTTTCCACTTCCTCACATTGAAAACAACTTAAAACAACATTTGCTTTCATTGTTGTGTGAATTAATTGTTGAAATTAAATCATGGATGGGGTTTTTGAATTGATGGCATGACTCCTTCCCATCTGAAGACAGGTAAAGCTGGATTCTGTCTGTGTGTGTGTCTTCTCATTGTGTTTTCACATTGCCTCAAACACATTGCCACAACAAACAACCTAACCATATTGTTAATGAAATCAAGCTCAATTTCTATAGCCCTTTTGTTTGTATGGTTCACTAAGGTAATCACGTCTGGTGATTGAAACATGAATGAAACATGCACAATTGTAACACAAAAGGACACAACTAGACATGCGAACGTTGGTCTTCCAGCACAGTGCTCAGACGATATCAGTCTGAGTTCACTCCAGGTCAGGTCATCCAGGTCACGATTGATCACAGCCTCACTGCGCTCCAAGGGGCCTCCACCTGTAGAGAGATTGATGACACTCATTTTCCAAGCCTTCAGTGGTTCACCTGATGTACTGAACACCCGCGGTCATACAAGCCAACAATAAAACAGCAAACAGGTAATGAAGTGCAAGGTACAGCACAGGTGTATGTCTCCGTGGTGACAATCAGAAGGTAATGTTTATGCTGGGCTCAGTGTGAGGCAGGGGGGCCCCCCAAAGCTTATTATAGCGTGTCCTCTACGTGTGAGCACAGCCAGTTGGCTTTAGCTTGAACTTCCTCTTGGTATATGCGTGACTTGGTCCTGACCCCTGCAGAAGGGTCAGTGTGTGTCTGTGCGTGTGGATGAGTGCACGTGTGCATGTGTGTGTGTGTGTGTGTGTGTGTGTGTGTGTGTGTGTGTGTGTGTGTCTGTGTGTGTGTGTGTGTGTGTGTGTGTGTGTGTGTGTGTGTGTGTGTGTGTGTGTGTGTGTGTGTGTAGGTGTGTGTGCATGTGTGTGTGTGTGTGTGTTTGTGTGTGAGGGGCCCCAAGTCTTCAAGTCAAACTGATGAGCAGCTCACCTTAATTGCTCAGAGTTATGGAGCTTCGCTCACTTCTGCCGGACTCCATTGTTTAACTCCTAACTCCACTTTTATGAACTGTGAGGATATTTTTCATTCTTTTTTTTTTTTTTTGTACTTTTATTTTAGGATCAAAGAGCCACGGTTCCCAGTCTCATATAACAATTGTGCTCAGGGAGCTGCAGGGATCCTTTCAACCAGTTCCATAATATCTCTGTGTGTCATGGCTTCTGAACCAGCCGCGGTGTACTCTGATCTGCTCACCTTGTTATGTAACAGCAACACCACTGTACTGAACGCTGCAGTCTGCCATCTGCTAACTGGTTCTCAGCACTGCGCCTCACTGCACGGGCCCCACAGTCCGCAGCCTCAAGTACCGTGTACAGTTAGAGCGTTTACCGTGGGGGGGGGGGGGGGGGGGGGGGGGGGATCCTCCACTGGAACGATGGGCTCCGCTGTGGAGACCACCGTCTGAGCGGCGCACTGTCTCCGGTCACCTGATATTCTGCAGGTCGTCGGTTGAGACTGTTTGGCAGCAGGATAGAGCGCTGCAGGATTTTGTATGCAAAAAAAGGAGAAGACGGGAATATTGAATCATTAGTCCAGTCAACAGTCAACAGTTGGCCATCCCTCGTTACGTCAGACAGCATAGCAAAAAAAAAAAAAATTCAAAGCAGACATTCGAGTCTCACGACACGATATTCCTCTAAGCAGTTATGTGCCCTTGTAAAGATAAACGTGTTATCTGACATGTAAACGGCATACGCAGACTGGCCGGGAGTCGCGGTCCCAACCTTTGCACAGTTATCCTGCAGCTCACCTTTGTTTTACAGAATAGTCTGGGAGTTAGTGAGTGAGTTAGTTAGTTAGTTAGTTAGTTAGTTAGTTAGTTAGTTAGTTAGTTAGTTAGTCAGTATTTATATTTTCATTTGCCCTTATTTAGCTACAATTTATATATTTTGATATATTTACACATGAAAATATGATAAATTGTCATATATATAATATTTGTATACATCGTAATTTACATGTCATGCATATGCATTCATAATGGAGAAGGAGGTGGTGCATTACAGCCTCCCAGGAAAATGAGTGGAGCATATAAGGGGCCCACATCACAGAGACCCCAAATGGTGTTTGCATGCTTAGAGCCATGTTGAGAAAGACTACTGGAGACATTCTGCCCTGGCAGTCCAGGTGTAGTTTTGGTTTTTGTCCTGTAGATGTCTCCCTGGCGTAAACTCGGCCTTATTACCTCACCTATGTTAATTAGTTCATTGTCTGTGTTCAAATGTTGTATTGAAAGAGTGTCTTCTTTTAATTTAACTTCCTTTTGTTTTTGTGTTTTTTTTTTTAATTGTAGGCCTACAACACACTTGAATCATGAACTATTCAACTGCTCCGTGCGTGATAAGACTAGTGACACCCTTGCACTCATAATGATGAAACTTCACACATTTTGTATTTTCGCAATCACTGACATTCTCTCGGAATGGACGACTCACACAATGTAGATAACCGCGTACATGATGCATCTCTACCTATTTGAAGCTGGGGACAACAGACATGTTATGCAGTGTTTGTGGTCGAGGACACGATGACGTTTCCCAGAACAGCGGGAGTTTATGGCACCCACCCAGGGAACAGCGCCTCTCTAACGCAGTGTCTCCCTCTGCTGGAGTTATGTCATGACCAAAGACGTATGTGCCCAGAAGATGTACATATTAACCTTTAATGACATGTAGCCTAGCCCAAATCACTGTGAGTTGCTTTCTATAAAATAAAATAAAAAGTCTGTTGAATAGTACCTATAGTAATAGTACTGTGCACATTATTATAAATATAGCCTATGATGGAGCAGCCATTCTATTCCATTTCTACCTTGCTGGCTTCATTTTATATATCTACTACAAGAGACAAATACTAGACCACTCAGTACCCGGGCACCTACCATTATGCTCCCTCTCCCTGCAAGCTGGACTGGACGAGCCAAAGTACATCTAAGATCTATTACCAGTCTACGGTCCAACCAGACCTGGGACCTCATAGGTGCCCTCCAATCAGCCTCCACAACCACCATGACAGGGAACACCACGGGCATCCTTCCTATAGGACTGTCCTCGCTGTTGATTGGTGGCTGGGTGAAGGCCAACTCAACCTCAGCGAACGTGCTCATGGATTACTACATTGAAAAAATACAAAAAAATGTCACTGAGAGACAATGGAGAGAGAGAGAGAGAGAGAGAGAGAGAGAGAGAGAGAGAGAGAGAGAGAGAGAGAGAGAGAGAGAGAGAGAGAGAGAGAGAGAGAGAGAGTGATAGAGAGAGTTTGAGAGAGGAAGAGAGGCCAGGCGCCACTGTGCTGTGAGTCTCCATAGTTCACCAACGATAGCAGACCAAACAATGCCCAGTCTGAGTCCAAGAATGTACACAGCAGCTCTCCAAGCCTGTGGGTTTTTTTAGAGCAAAGGGCCACATTTTCCGATCAGTGTAGGTTTGTTACTTTCAAACACCACCCTTACACCGGCCCACACGCTATACACACACACACACACACACACACAATCAGAAGTGGTACACAATGTGTAGAGGGTTGCGTGCGGCCTCTCTTGTTTTGGCCACTGGACAGGCTTCCTGTGCTATGGGGTGCTTTGATAAGGGCTCTCTCTCACCCGCAGGGAGTCAATACACAGACTGCTGACCATTGTGACTCCCGTTATCAGTGACCTCTGACCTTTTGACCCCGTTTCCTGCTTCCTCCTTTGTCTGGCGCACACGGGGACGCGGCTGCGTGCTAAACCTGAAGCCGGTGTTTCCCAGGGGGGGGCTGTTGGTCTCACGCATGTTGGCACGCTTCCCTCGCCAGCCACAACAGCGTTAGTGATGACTGGTGATGTCTGGTGATGATGACTGGTGATATCTGGTGATGATGACTGGTGATGTCTGGTGATGATTACTGGTGATGTCTGGTGATGATGACTGGTGATATCTGGTGATGATGACTGGTGATGTCTGGTGATGATTACTGGTGATGTCTGGCAATGATGACTGGTGATGTCTGGTGATGATGACTGGTGATGTCTGGTGATGATGACCAGTGATGTCTGGTGATGCTGACCAGTGATATCTGATGACTGGAGTGGGAATCTTTCGGTATCGCACTGGTTGGTTTCGTGTTAACTCTAGATTCGGTATGCAGGGATCGCTCATTTCAGGATCTATCAGTGTGTTACATCATCGCATGAAAGCAGAGAAAAGTGTGTACAAGATTATGTCATTTTTCATATTTTAAAAAGGGAAAGAAAAGTAGATTTTTGGAAGTTGTGAAGTGAATCAACTCATAATCATAGATTTACATTTACATTTAGGGCATTTAGCAGATGCTTTTATCCAAAGCGACTTACAAAGAGTACATTTTTCAAGAGAAGGTAAAACATTTAATTGCTGCTAATACTGAAATACTGAAAGTCACCAGAACAAGTTTCAAGCATTTCAATTGCTAGATTAACCATTGCTAGTATACAATATCTCTGACTAAGTGCCAAGTTACAAAGAGCGATGAAAGTGCCAAGATATACAACAAATAAGAGCATTAGGGTAGATGGCAAAAATCTCGATTCTTTCATGAAACAATTTTTCCCCAACCCCACTGTGTGGAATAAGTATAGTATACGTATAAGTATAAGTATAAGTATCAGTCTGGCAGCATGAGGCAGGAGCCGCATAGTGGCCGTACGGTGTCGCGACTCCCAGTCGGAAGGTACTGAGTTCAATCCCCAATGTCTGCTCCCTAGAATACATTCAGACATCCTTGTCTCGAACAAGATGCCTGTTGACAGGTTTCTGACGTCGGTGTGGCTTTGACTGAAGGTTAAGGGTTAAATGGCTGAACGGTGGACAGCATGGCGCCCTCCATGCTCCGGAGACCTGGGATCGAACCCTTGACACTTAACCGCACAAGGGCTGACATCGCCAGACCAATAGGCATCTGCCAGAGCAAATAAAACATGAGCTTGCAGAATCGTCTGGTTCCCAGGCTCAATTGCGTGAGTTCATCTGGGATAGAAACCTCAGGGTGTGTTGCCTCTGCATGGTCCTTATGGCCTAGTGCTCAACACTCACTTCTAATGCATTATAATTGAATTGAATACTAAAAGATAAAGACTCTTTGTAATTGTAAGCATACAACCAAATTATGTTTGGTAACAGATCAGCAGCAATAAGATAAGAACAAGAAAAATTAGCAAGGATTCATGCAGTGCCAGTTTGTATTTTTAATCACCTTTCCTTCACTGCTCCAACACATCAGGACGAAAATGTATTGCATGTGCTGACATGTCAATAAAACGCTTTCTGATTCTGATTCGGAACATATGACATGTTTTAAGTGTCTAAAGTGTTAAATCAGTTAAATCAATTGCATTTAACCACTGGCCATACATCCATATTCATCACAGCCTTGTAAAATACAAACATAGGGATTTACAAATGACCATCTAATATCTATCTCATTTCAGTATAGATGTATACATTTATGATATTATAATAAACTTTTCATGTGTTACATTGGATATCACCATTTTATTCTTTCAAAACCTGACATGAGCCTTGTGGTGGAAATAATCCCCAGTTCCTGATTAGTTTTAAAGAGGATCCTTGAATGAAACAATCATCATCATCATCATCATCATCATCATCATCATCATCATCATCATCATCATCATCAGGAAGGCATAAAGTTCTGCCTTGCCTTCCCGCGTGCCACCCAAGAGGTCTCACTTGAGATGCTGACTTCATCATATCCAGCCCCATGTCTCCACTGGGGCGTTGCGTTGTTATGAAGACCATGAGACATCTGGAGGTTGGTAAGGGTTCAGTCAACAGCTGGGAGTCTTCTCTCCTATGGGGGAATGGGACTGAGGTACTCCAACAACACGACAGTGGCTTGACGTATCGTTTCCTCTGGAGATAGTTTGTGAACACACTGCTGCAGTTCCACTGTAAACGTTTCTCGTCGTCTTTCTTTCTTCCAGTCTTTCTTTCTATTGTTCTTTCTTTTTTCTTTCTTGCTGTTTTTTTTTCTTGCTGTCTTTATTATTTTCTAATAGATCTCAGCCATCTTTTTATTACCCAATGCTGTCATGCTGACGTGTTGATATACATACAGTATGTATCTCCATGCTTCTGTTGCTGCTTTTGCACTACTTTTGCCATATTGCCCCTTCTCTACTTCCTACGTATACGCCCACTGTCTGTCTTGGTGTATATTTTGCACTATTTTGTTATTGCACTATTATGTTATTTGTTGTGTTATAGTATATATGTTATATGTTGTCTGATACAATTATTGCACATTTGGAGTTTGGGGAAACGTAATTTTGATCCTCTGTATAATTACTTGCACTAATTGACAATAAAGTTCACTTTGACTTTGACATGTTAATGCAGCAAGATAATGCTGATTCATTTACTATAATAAACTGAATGTAATTTAAGTATTTATTTAGCTCGTTTTTATGTCAAAGAGGTTCATTGCCTATAGGCTTAAATGGCGTGTTGATTTTCTTTAGATGATATGATGTCATTTATATTAGGTCTATTTTGTATCCTAAACTATTCACAGTGAACTCAGATACAGGTCATTGTGTAGAAGGCATCTCGCTCAAGGATGCCAACGGATTATGGCTATTGGGGATCGAACCGTGTGCCTCACCTTTCGACTGCCCCTCACGTCACTATCTTACTACTTGTGGGGGATGTACTTATAAAAGTTGGCCACCAGGTGACACTCAAGTGTTGTTACATTGAGATTGGTGACTGGTATCTCACACGATGGATGCAACCGTTATACATTTGCATCAAACACGATAAGTAGAATAAAAAACACAACCTACATCAAGCGTGATCCGTGTCTGGTCATTCTAGAATTAACCAAAAATATAACATGGAGGGGGTTTGTTTGTCATTCTTGGCATGACACACGCTGCTTCTAAGTAATACTGTATTTAACTTTGTACACGATTTCACCGCATAAATAGCAGGTTCAAAACAGTTTGTTTCACATCACACACACACACACACACACACACACACACACACACACCCGTACGCTCACATCACTTCTGGCCACGAAGCTGCGCTCAGACTCCGGACCTGAGTGCCGCCCGCGTGTGCGCATGCGCTCCGACGTGACTGGGGGAGACCATTTCCTCGAGCAGGCCTTCAGAGAGCAGGCTGAACATAGAGACACGGAGCGTCTGGTCACAGCCCCATCTCGGACCGGCTAATCTCAACGAGATCAAAACCCCCCTGGATGCCCTCACCCAAGGAGTCGTCCTAATGGGTGCGCATCCCTAATTTGCAGCAACATCTGGTCAACAACCACAACGTGATCTCGTTTACGGTGAGTTGCACACCGTACACACACACACACACACACACACACACACACACACACACACACACACAAACACACGCGCGGGCGCGGAAATGTTAAGTCTTGTTGTTGTTTGTTAGTGCAACCATTCCAGTCGGGACATATTCCGGACATAATGCCCGAGGAAAGCCCACTAATTGGCCCGTATCGTCTGTTGTTGTGTTGGTGTGTGTTGCACCGGGGACGCATGCGTGTTCCCGTCGTAGGGTCCCCAACAGGAAACATCAGTTAGCTACATTGTGCTACATTGAGGCGGCTACATTGTAGCCACCTCCGCGTTCCGCAGCAGTAGCATCAGGCTGGTACCGACCCGGTTCCGACCCGCTCAGCCTCCCAGTCCCGACCACCTACTGATTACGATGTGAACACTCGTAACGCGTGACACTCTTTCCGTGTTTACTGTATGACCCTCTGTGTTGTTGAGTTCGGACCCATCGCAAAGCCACGAGCAGACCCATCAATATGAACGCCTCCCTCTTGCAGACAGCAGAGGATAAACAGGAGGTGTGCACCGTTTGGTGGTGTGTTCGTGAAGCCTGATCTGCTTTTTTTATTGTCTCGGAGGATCGGTTGTGTGCTCTTCCGTCCGCGGTCAGTTTCTTCTAGATGAAGCCGGAACAACACATGAGACGTGCATGCCTTGGCGTGCTGTGGCATGACGTCTAAGTCACAATGTATTTCCATCAGCATGCTGTTTTAACATGTCATTGTAGATAGTTGGTGTTACTGATCGAAAGAATGCTAACGTGTGAGTGTGCGGGACAGTGTAGGGACACTCTGGTCACCTTTCACTTCATGTTTGTGTATCCCCTTGTCTTGGAATTGAAATCCCACGATGTATGCAAGAAAATCGTGCATTTGTTACCCACTATTGGAGTTCCTTGAGTGAATCACATAGTCTGACATCTGACAACAATTTCCCTGTAAACATCTCGATTTCAAGAGTGTCGTTCTTTCATCATTGCAGCAACATAACTGTACTAGTCAGTCAATTAACTGCCCTACCCAGTCTGCTCGTATGTGTCATTTTGATAAGGAACATTGCAATTGCCAAGACTTGGTACCAGGCTTGAATATCGTGCTTCGTGTAAACAATTTCCTTAAGTGGCTGACTAATTACAATGAGTGCAGGGAGGGTAATGAAGCAGAATGATAGCTCAGTGGTTTCCATTGGAGAAATCTGTTGCCATGATGCTAGGAGCTAGGGATTAGCACTTGCCATCTATTATCCCCCGCGGAATTTGGTAAACCAGACTGCAACATGTTTGGGATCCATATGTTGTGTTGGTCTGGGCTATCCCGCTGCTCCTTCAGTAAGATGGCCCACTGGATCCCTGCTGGGGGATGCTAATCTCTCTCTCTCTCTCTCTCTCTCTCTCTCTCTCTCTCTCTCTCTCTCTCTCTCTCTCTCTCTCTCTCTCTCTCTCTCTCTCTCTCTCTCTCTCTCTCTCTCTCTCTCTCTCGACATTAAGGTATTAGGTCGAAATGACATCTGACGTTGAAAATCTTCCCAAACTCTATTCTCCACTCCATCAAGTTAATAACCTTCCCTGTCTTGTCTTCATCGATACCCTGGCTGACTAGTCATTGATTGGCTGACAAACCGCCACATGCCTTGCTATTGGAAGGCGCAGCCGAATGACATGCTCAGAAGCCTTAGCTGGCGGGTCAGTTGTCTCTTTCCAAAGCAGAGGTTTACAAAGGGACTCGCATCAACCTGGCTCGTTTGTCTCGAGCTGTCAGAGGGGGCGGGGGGGGGGGGCGGGCGCACTGTGTTACTGTCTTATGTTAAGCCTGGAGCTTGTCCAATATTGTCAGTGAGGAAGTAACGGCTCCCATGTCCAAACACTGACCGTCTCCATTTCTATTGGAAGCTGAAAGCCGGTCCAATACCCAGCAGAACGTGGTGATGCGCCCCCAGTCCCCCAGCTGCACTCTGGCCTTCTGTTGTTATGTGTTTTGTCCATTAAATGGATGCAAGTAAAATCAATGGGCCTCCATGGCCCACTGCCAACGCTGGGAAGATCCGTTATCGTCGGGTCATCGCTCATGAACGTACAGTTTTTAATTCGAAAGCAATTTCACCATTTTTTTTGACAAAAGCATCCATGCTAATCTTTACTCCGCGCTAGCCGAAGTAGTAGCCTGGTTAACGTCTGCTTTATTCACACAGTTACCCCTCTAGCCCGGGTGGAAGTGCTCATTGTACCACTGATCAACCATTTTTTCGAAATCGATTTTTTTCCAAACCTTTTGAAAGTGATTCATGGTAATAAACAGATGCTGAACGAGAACAGCCCCATAGCGTCACACCCTCCTGGGTAATTGGTTCTGGAAGGCAGAGGGCCCATGTGTTGCATCACTGGTACTGTCGACCCGCCGGGCCACTCCTTCTCCAGCCTCTTATAGCAGCGCTTCATTCCTGCCGCTTACTGTCCGCCTCAGATAGAAGTCCCCGCACCTCCGTCTCTCTCTCTCTCCAGGCAGCTGCGGGTTATTTCAGCCGGCCCACTGCACAGCACCCCGCCCCCACTTCCGTTTCCACTGGTCAGGCTTGCGTAGTAGAATAGGGACATTGTGGCTGCCGTCTTGGGTGTGAACACGGCAAGATGTCGCCCCTCTGGGCTGCTGGGGGCGGCCAGGCGGCGTGCTCCTGGAGGAGGCAGTGAAGCCCCTTGTTGTGGAATACTGGTGGAGCCAAGACAAGTGGTGGGAAGGGGGTGTTTTTGGAGGGGGGGGGCGGGTGATGGCACTGCCTACGTGCTGGGAACATTTCGAGGGGGGGTTGCCAGAACAGGGCCGAGACGCCTCGCCATCCTCTGGGTTCTCCTTGTGTACAGTGTGAACACGGCAGAACCGTTCAGCGTGTCGATACCTAATCGTCTCTCGGAGAAGTGTGCCAAAGAGGAAATGCTGGAATCAACCTACAGCATCAGGTTCTGTGGCCCGTAGTGGATTGGGCTTGTGCGTCACAATGCGTGATGGGGATTTGTTATTGGCGATGCCTCATTGAGGGGACTGAAAACAGCTGTAGTGCTGTACAATTCTCATCAGAGTCATTGTGAACACGCCTTTACCTAGCGCATTGAAACTTTGTTTTGCCGTGTCTCGTGTGAGAGTCTCTGACTCATGCCGTCTCCCCAAAGTGTCAAATACATTCAAGATTACATCGACACAATGACCAAAACACCATTACTGCTGACACTCCAATGCTTGCTACCCACAATGGTGGCAGTCTTTGTGATCGTAACGTTGCGATGCACAGGCCCCTGCTGTTGGAATTCACCACCGGCCCACCGACTCTGAATCCACTAACCCAGTACCGGCCCACCGACTCTGAATCCACTAACCCAGTAGTGCCTTATTCACCATGGTTCAGAATACTATGACCTTCCTTCGACAACAAGAAGACACACACATGTATTTTGTATTTTGATGGTTTTCAAATGGAAATATGGTAGTGCTTTTACACACGCACGCACGTACACACACACACACTCAAGAGTTGTGGGCGCGTGGACTCCCAGCTGGCGGATTTGTTTATCTATTGACACGACAGGTGGTCTCCTGCGATGCGTTTGTTGTTGTTATTCCGGAGCAGATTGGAATTAATGAGCAGGACACGCGGGTGAAGGACACCTCCTCCTCCTTCTACGGGCCGGACCCGCGCCGCCGTCAGGAGTCTGGCGGGTCGACGAGATGTCGATGGCCGGCCCGGGGTCCGCGGGGCACAGCGGCACGGGGTGATTAATTTTATTCAGAAGGGCTGCAGGCTTGTTGGGCGCGAGGGACACGGCTGGCAGACGCAACACAAAGGAAAGGCAGCCGAGATGAGCGGCGAGGAGCTAATTTGCTAAGTAGTAAATGCCCCGCTTTGATTGGGTGTTTTTAAGGGTGCGTTTCATTTAAGTGCAACACCTTGTCAGGCCTACGGAGATTAACAAGGAAAAAGTAATGTGGACATACTGGGGGGGGGGGGGGGTCTTTGACCCACATATTAAGTGTATGAGTCTTGTATTCAAATCATATTGGATAGCGTGCAGGAGATGGATTTTATTCAGATTCGTCTGTTGTCGTCAGACAGCCACGTTTCCGGTGTTGCTGCATTGACCTGAGCCGTGTCCTACGCTTTCCTGTGTGTTCTTCAAGCAGGCATTCTCGAAACGCCATTCATAACTTGTGGGCCTGTCCGCGCATGGCTATTGTCGAGCTGCTCTACTACTTGAAAAAACCAAGCCGGTAACCTGTGGCCAAAACCATACAAATCCCTTGTATCAATATTTTTGACTTTCGACTTTGCGTGTAATCTAATACTAAATATAGATATCCCATCAAGGCTCATGTCTATCCTCCTACAGCAGGTATAAGCCGGTGCTGATCACACAAAGGAGGTGATGAACGGTTATCGCTTTTAAGACCTTTACAGGTTTTGCTTGTTGCACCGCTCTGTAAATAGAGCGTAGTACAGTACTGGCATAGGAAGTGACATGCTGTATGATGCACCACGATGCTATCGTGGTGCAATCACTTTTTTTTATAGAAGGTACGAATCGTAGCGGTTATTTGACTGATGCTGGTGACTAATACCCGAAGGCTCATCTTTCGTCTGCCATTTAAAGGGCAAAGAAACAGATTTGTTTTGTTCAAGTTCCTCGCGACTGAAAGGTAAGTGATACTGAATACAAAAAAAATACTACCAGTTGCCTTTTTTTCTATTTGTAATTGAAATTCTGTTAATATTCTACTGCTACGGGTTCTTTGTTTTGTGATCAATGTAGACGCTCTACAGGTTATCTTGAGGAGATGAGGCTACAAGCTGTCTTTGTAGTGTAATTCATGCTAGGCACTGGCAGGTCCTGTGTAGGGCTTGTACATCAGAGTATTCATGTAGATGTTGCTGACTCCAACCCTCTTAAGATATTGTTGTTGCCAAACAAAGCCAGAACTGGCCCCCGACTGGACAGATGGCACTATGGACTAAGACTCAGGAGTTGTGGATTATAAGCAGGTGATCCCATCTCTTTTCTTTAGCGCTTCTCATGCCCATGAGCTAAATACTCTGAGGATCTCGGTTTGTAAGTCAACACGATCCTTGTTATTACTATGTGTTCTTGAGTCACGAGAGCCCCGCAAATGGGATTGGCTCGGAAGTTTCTCAAAGTGTCTTTTCTCTCAAAGGAAAAACAACCCGCCATTAGATTAGCCTGGCGAAATATCTCGGCTCCTTTTTTTTAAAACCAGCGGCGGCCGCCTGCCGTCAACAGCCAGCCGTCATGTCACCGCAGCGGCGATACGGAGCGCTCTCGTCACTCCATCACAATCCATCACCGCTACGCGTGCTAAATCACAGGCTGTTAGGCGGGGGGGGGGGGCGGCCCTCTCGTGAGCACTCGCCTGGCCCCTTGACGGGGACCACTTGGAGTGTTTAAAGATAGGCTAATCTTCCAACTGTCGCTCCGCGGCGCCCCCCCCCCCCCCCCCGCGCGCTGTAACGGACACTGCCACAGCCGGGCGAGCGGCTCGGGGGGCTGATGACCGCTCGGTGGCCGTGTTTCGGTTCTCGTGTCGGCGGCGTGCCGTCCGGTTCTTCCTTCTGTTTTTTTTTTTGGCCTCGTAACAAGTTCTGTTTTAGCGCGGCGTATCCTGTGAGGATTTGTGCCACGGAAGCTGAAACTGTAGACGCTTTTCTGTTTTTTTTTTTTTTTTTGCGATTGTACTTTCATTCCAGTTTGAAATTGCAATCGAGGGCCGAGATCAATACCGACAGCCATTCACTTCCGTGGGCTTTTTCTTTTTTTAACTTTACATTGTCATTCAACTGGAACGGTGAGCGGTGCATTGCCTTGCTCCAGAGCACTTTGCCCACATCTGTTGAGCAGACATGGAGGGCTCACTTCACTCAAGTGGGACCCAAGTTGGGCCTACTCTCCGACTCTGACTGATCGGATTGTTTTTCTCAAATCACTCTCCTCGAGTCACCACTGCTTTGCTGTTCGCCCCCGCCAGGAAGTGACCACGTCACACGCTGTTCTTGGGGTGGGAGTGCGCTAGTTCACTTCCTGGTTCCTAAAAATACTGCCAATTGTCGCAGGAAAGGAGATTGCCGACGCAGTACGTCAGCCATGTTGCGAGCCAGGTCTACTGGTTGTGGTGTGACACTTATCGACCGCAAAATGTGTCACTTGGTTCCTCTCCGTCTGAGCCACTCATCTATCAGAATACACACTATAGTGGCACGCCGTTGAGACGGGCGTCCTCATATTGTCTCCCACGGATGTCCTGATGCTCTCAATAACCCATACAGTCACCGCTCTCTCCACTGCCCCTCGTTGTTTGAGCTCCAAAGTTCAAGCATCTACGGCGTAGATGCTACCATACGGTGTGGAGTCTAGAGGTTGTGTTCTGAAAAGCTATCCTCTGATTTAAAAAGTTTTTGGGCCTATCGCTGATTGTGTTTTCAAAAGCACATACTATGCCCAACAGTGGTGGAATTGCATGCACCCACCCCCCTGACGCTATTTCTGTTTTGCAGAAATAACAATGGAGTCCACATTGTGCACATTGTTCTCTGTTGATGGCAAATTTCAGAAATGTGTGATGCGCTGAATGCCGGTCCCGTGCTCGTCGCCGCTTGTGACTCGTCATTGTGAGCCGCAGCTCTGGAACGGAGGGCTTTTGTCTTCACGTAGGCCCACGCCGTGCCCACGCTAGGTGTCTTCCACCAGCTCCGGGTCACTGTGGCTCAGGTTGTGACCGCAGAGGATGAGGCAACCGCAAACAAATGCCTGCAATTTGCTGTACCAGTTCTGATGACCTAAATACCTGCTCGCATGTTTCATTTTTTTTTTGTTTTTTTTTTGCTTTGCTTACGCTACGTGCATTTTCAATGTTGCTTGACCTTTTTATACATCAATTGTATTCAATCATTTTTGAATAAATCTTGCTTTTGCTTTGCTCAAAAATAGACTCATCAAGTTGGCTTAAACTTTTTCTCTTTCTGTCCCCGGCTGGAGGCAGACCAGCTGTAGTTAGTCTGAGGCGGGGAATTGTATTGGTGTTTGAAATGTAAAACACTTTCATGCTTTTGATGAATTGTTTCAGGTCACAACAAAAAAAACATAATTGTAATGTAGACTACAAATGAACTATGTGTCATCATACAGCACAACATATTCTGAGGAACAGAATAACACAATATTATCAGATAAACGCCCTGCCCCAGGTCACTGCTAAAGAAAACACATTGAGCTCTCTGGTTTCTCCTGGGGTCATTCTGAAGGCCCCATGGGGCAAGAAGAATGTGCCACACACTGACCCTCCCCAAGTCATGCACTGATGTGCTTTCACCATTAACCTCATTGTGTCAAGCTGGACTGCCATTTGGATACATGGTATGGCTTGTAGGTTGTTAACACAGTGGGCCTTTTAATGTGGGCTCCGTAATGGATCAGGATCATGTGTTCCATGTGATGGCATGTAACATGGAATTGGTAGCCCAGCAGTTGTCAGGGTAAAAACTGTGCTTGTCAGTCTACTAAATGACCAAACCTTCACGTTTCCTTACTGACCTCTGCCTCTTTGATGAACTTTGTCCAAATTGCTTATTAAAAACTAACAGCTGTTCTTTGGTCAGCAACATTTACCTGTTTGATGAACTGGAATTACAATTTTACCCTAAAGCATCTTTCGGTGGTTATGAACAACACAGGAACTCTGTGAACCTGTGGCTAATCAAATTCCAACAGGATGTATTCTCTTATCATATTTTATTTGTATAATAGTGCAATATTTGCAGTACCATAGCCAATCTTTGTGCTGAAGCAAGCATAGACACGGGGGTAGAAACTAAAGTAGTATTGTCAACACTATTCAGATAAAGTGTGTTTAGCCAAATGGTGCCTGGGGGTGCATGCACACATCGGTCAGTCCAGCGTTTCACTTCCAGTCTCACTGACGCTGTTTTCCCATAAGATGTTTCCCATAAGAACTCCAGAGAACGTCCAGAGTATCAGGTCAGACATTTACCCGAGTCACCCCTGCACACAGCTCGCACACAACAGGAGATTGTTTGCGTCAGATGTGTTCCTACGTACAGGAAGTGCACTGGTTTGTCTCTGGTTGAGTGTGTGTGTGTGTGTGGGGGGGGGGGGGAAGCACACCATTGAAACTGCAGTGTTGGCATCTGTGGTGGTGTGAAGCCTGGTCGTCTCTGCAGGCAGCAGACACTTTCGGTGGTGGCTTCATTTTAAACCGCTCTCCTTCTTCAGCCCCGGCTGTGTGTTGTGTTCTTCCTGTGGCGCCAGTCGCCTTGACAGAAACGTCATCGGCGCGGTGGGGTGAACTCTTCCTGTCGAACAGGATCCGGTCTCCGGACCACGGCCCAGTGTTCCACTGAATCAGTTTCATGTCCGGTTCCAAATGATAAAGACATTTGGCGATGTCAGATAAGCCCGGGGTTGCTGTGCGAAAGGCGCTGCTCCATCCTCTGGATGTAGTTTCCTCTTCGTTCTCTTCTTTCATGGTTTGCCAGTGATATCCCTCGCTGTTTCTATCTTTTTTTTTTTTTTCAATGCGTTTGTAGTTCCTGGAGTCCCGTTTGATGCCTTTCCTGTCAGCTGACAGGAGATTCAGGCGCTGTCATTTTAAAACTGCAAAACTTCACAAGTTTTTTTTTTTTTTTTTTTTTTTTTTTTTTTTTGCTAGCCTAGTTAACTCACAATGTGACACCTATCATTTGACTTCATTTTTAGCCTAGCCTATGAAAAGAACAAGATGTCCTAGTTAACTTGTGACTAATCTGCCTTAGGGTTCTACAGTGTTTGCTTAATTGATAGCCGTATAAATTGCCATGCTATAATTTCTATCACATTTGTGACTACATGTATGTTAGAGATGATCAGACGTAATTGGCGATGGGTTGGGTAAACAGGATTACGCTGGCTTGATTAACTCAACATGTTTATGTTTTTATTCCCCAGTCGTCGCCCCCTTCCCAAGCGATGCAGCCTTTTAACTAGGCTCCGAGAGATTGAAGGTGTTTGTGTGGCTGCTTGTGTGTGTCCGTGTTTGGGCCGCATGATATTGGGAACAAATTACCTTGCAATACTTCTGTTTTGTTGTGGCATGTATTGAGGTGTTGAAGAATACGGGAACTACAGGAGGTCAGATCAGCAGCCCTGCTTTTTAGGCAACAGTTGCTGGCAACTAACATGCATCGTCAATGAATGAGTCCGACGTTAGGTTCTTCGACAAAACAAAAATTAGGCTATGTTGCGTCAAATAAATGTATAACAAAAATGTGATTATGAAAAACTGTTACGCTGCACCGTGTATCACCATACATGCTACACACAGTTTTTAACTTAACTTCAGCAGCGGTTGAGAATCTTTAGAAGACCTCTTGGCTTGTGGACGCTGTTGTGTTGCCATCACCGCGCAGAACGGGAAGACCCAGTGCTCGGTTCTGCTGCTACACTGTGCTCTGCACCAAAAGGTCATGCTACTTGGTCTCGTACAGCACCAGCAGACTGCAGATATTTTTTCAGGCAACCGGCGTTGTGTTGTGTGGCATTAAGACAGATAAACTTCACCATTACTTGCTGTGCTACTTTATAAGTCAACATTTAAATTCCCACTGACATGTCTGGATTCTGACTCCTATAAGGCAGCAGGATTTCTTGCTTATATACCTCAACCCCCCCCCCCCCCTTCCCAGCAGTGGTTCTAGTGCAAATGGAGGCCTGTGGTTGGCTATTAATTATTGAGTGGGAGGGGCTGGTGAGACTGCAGCAAGGGGCGGAGCTTCCATTATTCATGTGTTGGGTCTAGCTCCCTTCCAAACAGCACCAGGAATATCCCGGCCTCCCAAGAACCATCTCCCCCCCCCCCTCCCTCACTCTCTACTTGCTCGCTCGCTCGCCCTCATCTCTCCCTCTTTAACTCGCCCGTTCTTTGTCTCGATTTTTCTCTTCATCCCCTGACCTTGAGCTGATCCCTAATCTCACATCATTCCCCTATACAGACGCTGCGCCTCGCTCTCTCGCTCTCCCGCTCTCTCTCTCCCTCGCTCTCTCTCCCGCTCTCTCTCTCCCTCTCTCTCTCCCTCGCTCTCTCTCCCTCGCTCTCTCTCCCTCGCTCTCTCTCCCTCGCTCTCTCTCCCTCGCTCTCTCTCCCTCGCTCTCTCTCCCTCGCTCTCTCTCCATAACATCAGTGCAGCCGTCTCTGAATGCAGCTTTTATCTGGCGAATGGAGCTCCACAACACCAACACTTCTGCCATATTGGTTCCCTGCCATCCTGTAGCTGCTCCCGCTAATAAGCAGCTTTGTGTCCTCGCACACCCACCCCTCCCCTCTCTCACTCTCACACACACACACACACACACACACACACACACACACACACACACACACACACACACACACACACACACACACACACACACCTCTCCCCGTATGTCGCTGTGGCTGATGTGAATGGAGAAGCTGTCAGGGTGGGCTTGCTGCTGCTGTCATGCCCAGTGGAAGCCCCCCCCCCCCCCCCCAGCCTTTCAGTCCCGCGCCCCCCCTCCTCTCCAGGCTCTACCGCTGTGTTTCTGTGCTCGGTCGGCATTGGCCAGGGTCAAAGGCCGCCTGGAGTTTTCACATAGCTGGGTAGCACCAGGGAACAAGGACTGTGCAATCTCAATGAGAATTCAAATTCAAAATATTTACAAGCTAATATTAATGCATTCTTTGTGGTACCTGGTACTTTATTCTGCATCCACCCTGCCATTGATAGGGTGCTTCTTGTTGGTGTCTTCATGTATGAAGGCTCATACATTATGCCAGTGTTGGGACCACATCAAGATGGTGACTGTTGTCTTCATGTATGAAGGTGCATGCATACATTATACCAGTGTTTGGGACCACATCAAGATGGTGACTGTTGTCTTCACGTATGAAGGTGTATACATTATGCCAGTGTTGGGACATCAAGATGGTGACTGTTATCTTCACGTATGAAGGTGCATACGTTATGCCAGTGTTGGGACATCAAGATGGTGACTGTTATCTTCACGTATGAAGGTGCATACGTTATGCCAGTGTTGGGACATCAAGATGGTGACTGTTATCTTCACGTATGAAGGTGCATACATTATGCCAGTGTTGGGACCACATCAAGATGGTGACTGTTGTCTTCACGTATGAAGGTGCATACATTATGCCAGTGTTGGGACATCAAGATGGTGACTGTTATCTTCACGTATGAAGGTGCATACATTATGCCAGTGTTGGGACCACATCAAGATGGTGACTGTTATCTTCACGTATGAAGGTGCATACATTATACCAGTGTTGGGACCACATCAAGATGGTGACTGTTGTCTTCATGTATGAAGGTGCATACATTATGCCAGTGTTTGGGACCACATCAAGATGGTGACTGTTGTCTTCACGTATGAAGGCGCATACGTTATGCCAGTGTTGGGACATCAAGATGGTGACTGTTATCTTCACGTATGAAGGTGCATACATTATGCCAGTGTTGGGACCACATCAAGATGGTGACTGTTGTCTTCACGTATGAAGGTGCATACATTATGCCAGTGTTGGGACATCAAGATGGTGACTGTTATCTTCACGTATGAAGGTGCATACATTATGCCAGTGTTGGGACCACATCAAGATGGTGACTGTTATCTTCACGTATGAAGGTGCATACATTATACCAGTGTTGGGACCACATCAAGATGGTGACTGTTGTCTTCATGTATGAAGGTGCATACATTATGCCAGTGTTTGGGACCACATCAAGATGGTGACTGTTGTCTTCACGTATGAAGGCGCATACGTTATGCCAGTGTTGGGACATCAAGATGGTGACTGTTATCTTCACGTATGAAGGTGCATACATTATGCCAGTGTTGGGACCACATCAAGATGGTGACTGTTGTCTTCACGTATGAAGGTCCATACATTATACCAGTGTTTGGGACCACATCAAGATGGTGACTTGTCTTCACGTATGAAGGCGCATACATTATGCCAGCGCCGGCTGCTTACCTCAGCTGTGCAGTTCACATGGTGCTGCCGGGCTCAGGAGAACCCTCTCCCGCCCAGCTCCCCCGCCTCTGTGATGCAGGGCCAGGCTCCCAGCAGGCTCTGCCTCTCTCCTCCCTTACTTCCCCCCCCCCCCCCCCCCCCCTAACCACGATCACTCTCACTCACTGTCTCCGTCTCTCTCGCGCTCATCTTCATCTCCCGGCTCCACTCAGTCATTCTGTCCCGCTGCACATTTCCAACTTTTCCCTCTTCCCCCCCCCCCCCCCTCTGTCTCTGTCCGTGCTCATCACCTAAATTGAGTTAACAGGAACTCTCACCTGAAAGCTAATGGGAGGAGAAGCACTTCAGACCGGTGCACACACTAGCAGGCCGTGCAAGCATCCGTCTGTGCGTAGACAGAGACCCGATGCACAATCTCCATCTTGCTCTCCACCGTCTCTGTCTCTCTGTGTGACGCTCTTTCAATGTTAAGCTGCTCTATGAATTAAGTCATTGTGGTTCCAAACGGGCGCTTCCTGTCTAGAAGTTATCGGGTCTGTGTTATCCCTCAATATCATTATTTTTCACCGTTTCGCACCAGCTCCACAGAGACACACCGGCAGAGATACAGGTGTATGTCTGCACATTAGAGGCGCGTTTAAAGAACCACAGGCATGATCATAACCGCTCCAGAAATAATACATGGTGTACCGCGCTATTGCAGTTTAAACAAATATGCTTTCCCAAACATGAGCTTCTCTTCCCCAGCAAGTCCCCCCCCCCCTCTCGCCTCGTCTCTCTGCCTTGGAGGGCTTACAGCCACATCTTTTTTTATTCCCCTTCTTTATTGTTGGCCTTTTTTTGAGTCGTTTGCATGAGTGTGTGACTCTGTGCATCGCTCTTTGTCCGCTGTGGAGGATGCTTCTCCACTGAGTTTTGATTAAAAACCTGGCACGCCTGTGAAGTTCCTGGTTAAGGATTTACATGTTGGCCTGGCGGCGTGGGATATTTTTCTCTTTCTGTCTCCCTTTTTGTCAGGTGTAATGATAACCATCCTCCAATAAAATTATCCAATTTCCAGTTCAAGACCCATATTGATTAAGTAATGCGTTTAAATAAATGGCCACTTCTAAACTGATTTATTTATTTTCTCCTTTTAGTTTTGTATCTTATCTTCTAAAGCAAAATGCTGATCATGCCCAGCAATGGGTAATCCAATATGCAGTTTTCTTGGCTGGTACCGAACGCAGTCATTAGCTGCTTTTATGTAAATATCGTACTACATATTTTGTGTGGGTGTCACTGCCTGTAATGGGGTGTGTGTGTGTTTCAAATGCTAGGCCTAGACTTTACTGATGCCTGGCTAGACTAGCCTCAAACTCACACTTTCATGTCCTACCTGCTTTTCTAACTTGCACATTGAGGCCCACATCTCAGATATAGGCATAGCTGCTGCAGCCATGCGTTGTTTGTGACATTTAGTTAAGTAGAGTGTGTCTGGTAACATCATGTTGCAAGATCTGCTGCTCTTAACCTGCCTTCTGCAGACATCAGAGCCCAACACTCTCCCCCTTTTGAAGGGCTGTTGGTCAAAGTGAGTTGCAGAGCCCATAATTACAGCCACAGTGTAAAAGGGATTCATAGGCTTCTGCCAGCCCCTGTTTACCCTACAGATGGACAGGGTCCAGCTTTCTCTGAGGCTCCTGCGGAAAAAAAAAAAAAGTATATACAGAAAAATCCATACTTCAGCACCAGTGAGAAAACCGTACAACTGTACTTGACTCGTGTGCACGTGGAAAAAAAAAGAAGCAAATTTACTCGAAAATCCTGTTATTTAGTTTAATTTGTTGTTAATGTTGACGCTGTGTCTGTTGTTGCCTCTCAGGTTGGGTGCTGCTCGCTGGCTGACTATATGTATTCATGGCTTTGGTAATTGGATGCACATGGTCAGAGGGAGAGAGAGAGCATGGCTGGAGGCGAGCGCATTACTCCATGGTGGAGGGGCGCTTCGCCCTGTCCTCCTGTCTCTCTCTCTCCGCGCCGGCCCCGTCCTCCTGTCTCTCTCTCTCTCTCCGCGCCGGCCCCGTCCTCCTGTCTCTCTCTCCGTGCTTCGCCCCGTCCTCCTGTCTCTCTCTCTCTCCGTGCCGGCCCCGTCCTCCTGTCTCTCTCTCCGCGCTTCGCCCCGTCCTCCTGTCTCTCTCTCTCCGTGCCGGCCCCGTCCTCCTGTCTCTCTCTCTCCGTGCCGGCCCCGTCCTCCTGTCTCTCTCCCTCCGTGCCGGCCCCGTTCTCCACGGTGACTCACCACGCGGAGGATCAAAGGCTCCTCAGTTGAACTTTTCTCTTTTTTTTTTTTTTTTTTTTGTGTTCCATGGACAGAGAATGAATTTGTTGTTGTTGTTGTTGTTGTTGATCATCTCCCTGGCGTCGGATGCCGCTGCCGCCCTGCCGTTGTGCACGCCGGCTGAACAGCATCAGGGGTCTTATGTCATCGGCACGTACGTGGCTCACCTGAGGTAGAGCAGAGCAGCGGTGCACAAAGAGGCTTTTCTCTCTGTTGTAGTAACTCGAGAGGAGCGTTGGTTTTGTTTTTTAATGGGGCTTGCGTCTAAAATGACCCAGGACTCTGCTTCTGTGGGTCTTTTTTTTCTTCTTTTTTTTCCTTTTTTTTAAAGGAGACATGAACAATGATGCATCTCTCTTCTGAATGTATTGCGGCCTTAAATTAAATCTGTTGACTCATTTGAATAACCGGTTCATTCTGAACGGCCTGAGCCCTACCACTGAGAAAAGACCACCTGCTCTCATTTACAGGCGAAAGGACAAAGTGTCAATCATTTTGGAATCCTTTGGGACATCTTTTGGCTACTCTACTTTGGATTCTGTCACCGGGAAGTAGGCATCTGTCGGCCGATGTTGTTCTGTTAAACGGCCTTCTCTCCTGAGGTCAAAGTTGTCGCCTCCCTCTCACGGCGTCGGGGCAAACGGTAGGAAATGGCGGGCTGCAGTTTCGCCCATTCAACAGGGTAACTCATTTACATAATGTGACATGTGTACCGCTCCATTAGCATATCATTTGTCATGGAGACTGAAACACCTTTTTTGGGGGGGGGGGGCGGGGGGTGGGTGGGGGGCTCTGATGAATCTGTGATTCACTGCTAATGATCTCGCCCTTCGGTTCCACGCGACGAAGGGTGAACAGGAAGGTGTGGAAAGCCGGGGCTGTGTGCGCTCCCTGGTAGCGCTGCTGCGTCACGGCCGGCTGGTCTCCTGAAGAGCAGAGGACGGCGCTCGGGATGCGGACGGCAAGCGTCTTTATCATCGTCGAGGCCGCGTCAGGGGCCTCTCTGCCCAGGAGGCCGCGATTTCAACACACGACAGGCAGCCCTACCTCCTCTAGGGGGCCACCTACCTACCTACCTACCTACCTACCTACCTACCCGCCTGCCTACCTACCTACCTACCTACCTACCTACCTACCTACCTACCTACCTACCCCGCCTGCCCACCCTGCCTCCCCGGTTCCCACCGAGCTCCAGAGCTCAACTCGTGCAGGATGATGGCCCGGCGCCAGTGCCAGCCTGCCGCCCACAGGAGGAAAACACAGCGAAAGCCCACAATCCACGGCGTTGTTGACACGTTGACAGCTTGTTCCCCTCGCAGGCCGGCTCCAAGCGGTTCTCGGGGGCATGTTTTTTTCGCCGTGTTTTCCAGTGAGCATGCGGAGCTGATGCTTTATATTTGCATACCCAGTAGGTCACATTTCCATTTTTCTCCCCGCTGCCGCTAACCGGCACAATGCTAACGTTGTGCTTGGTCGGAGCGCGCTCGCCCGAAGAAGAAACAATCCGCCCTTCACACCAACATCTTGCACCACCGCACCCAGGACCGGGTCAGCTGATGGACACTCTCCTCGCCCAAAGCTCTTGTTCTCCGCTCTCCGCGGCCTGCTGTGGGGGCTCATGGCACGGTAGCGGCATCGCCGGTGCCCACCGGAGATGGGAGGTGGGGCGCGTGTGTCAACAACACTTGAGAAGCACATGAATAGTCTTGTCTGACAAACCTTAGTAAACTTCAGACCCACGAAGACACGATTAGTGGTAATACTGTGCATAAAATATTCAGATTCGCTTTTTATGGTGTGATTTTTTTTTTTGCACATCAAAGTTTATAGTTTCAGTATTGACTTATTGAAGCGCCATATCAGATAATAGATATGTGAACATGAAGCTGGTTATCTTGTACTACTTACCGCTGTGTGTTCTTCCACGCGGTCTGCATCACGGCTGTGGTTTTTCTCCGCGAATACAGACGTCGCTCACAAAATGTCAGACTGTTATCCGTGTCTATTTTTCCAGCTACACGATGGAGGTTGAATATCGACCTGTTGTCAGGCTCGTCTAGCTTGTGGTTCACGACGTATAGAGCTGTACGTGTTGTTAGCTATGTGTGGAGTATTCCAAACCCCCAGCTGGTGGGCTTTTCTACAAGAGCAAGAGAAATGCAAGCAGTGCACTAGCATTGCTATTTAGTTCATAATACCAACTATTACGACACGTTTGTTTGTAATGACACAAGCGCCCAGGCCACCGGCTCAACAGTATGACAACACTATGATGCAATGTAATGTTTTATATTTCCCTCACAATAGAAAATACAGTTTGTATACACTTATTATTTAGCGCCACTTGAAAAGCTCTTCAGGGACCTTGATCGCTGTGTGTGTGTGTGTGTGTGTGTGTGTGTGTGTGTGTGTGTGTGTGTGTGTGTGTGTGTGTGTGTGTGTGTGTGTGTGTGTGTGTGTGTGTGTGTGTGTGTGTGTGTGTGTGTGTGTGTGTGTGTGTGTGTGTGTGTGTGTGTGTGTGTGCACCCTTGCGTCACGTCCTGCTGTTTGAAAGGGTCCAGCTGCAGGTCTCGCCAAGCTCCACAGGAAGCCGTACACCGACGCTGACACACACACACACACACACACACACCCAGCAGTCAGTCAGTCAGTCTCTCTCGCTCGCTCGCTACCAGGCTGCCGGCTAATTATCTTATTTAATGACGGTAATCAGACTTTTATTCTTTTATTTCAGTGTCAGGTCAGCTCATCCACATTTGAAATTCACAGCGTGGTCTTCGATGGCATCATGCATGCTGCGTTCCACAGTTATAATAATAATGAGGATGATGATGATATGGGGGAGTATTCCTTTTGTCACATGAAATATGTAATTCCCCCCCCCTCATATCACTAAAGGTGAACATGCATCACAAAGTGCAGTCATTGTGCGTTGCCCATCAGTCAAATGTACCATCATTAACAGTCACCCATGCCACTGAAATATTCCGTGTTCGATGTGAAACTGAAAGGCCGTGTTGTTGTAGGATTTCATCTCGTAACAAGCGTGTCTTGGTCCAATCTCCCTGCTTCGTATGGAGTACACTAGAGCCGCGGAACAGCCGGGACCATTCTGTGGCTAACGCTGTTGGCGGGAGACAGAAGCAGATTGACGAGGACTCACAAACTCGTGAGATTTGCTTGGTATTTCCAACGCTGCGCCGCACCGTAAGCGCTTTTGGTTTCTGGCCTTCCTATGTTCTCTGGACGGCGCGTCGCGCTTCGGGAATGTCATTAGCCGGCACATATTGAATGGGCCGCCTGTGGACCGAGTGTGACAGGCCCTATAGTGTTGTCACTCGGGGGAACCGCAAATCGCATTTCCTCGTGGAACTCAAGGGGTACGCAATCTCCAGCGCTCCCTGCGCAATTTAAATTAGTCAACGGAATACAACAACACAACGTGTCCTATGCACCCCCCCCCCCCCCCCCCACCCCCCCACCTCTTTCTGTGGGCCGCCTGCTGGCCCCTAAACACACGGTCTTGCACCCGCTTGCCCTGCCTGGAGTTCCGCCGTCGGAAGAAGGTTCTGACATGAAACGGAACCACTGGGGGCCCAGACGGCGTTCCCCCCCCCCGAGGTGGTTAGGCACGCGGGGGGGGGGGGCGTGTAGCCTTTGTAGGCTTATGTCTGGCCCCCGGCCTGTGTCTCACACCTCACTCCTCGCATTTTAACACTGCCCAGGAAAAAAAAAAAAAGCGTCTGCATTTTATAATCTAGTGTTTTATCTTCCGTCTCTTTTATGGGTTTGACATTATTCCCCGGGCTAATGGAACACGGCAGGCCATTCTCGCCACCTTCACTCGTTCTTCCTCTCTCCTCTCGTTTTTCCTTCTCATTTTTTGTTTTTTTCGCATGGCGAGTTCCTTTCTGTATTTCATGTATCCAGAGGAGGACAGGAAAAAGCCGACCGCTCCACCCTGCTACGTGGCGCTACTAGACACACCGACACCTATAATCTTCTGCCTTTTTAGCATTGTGGAGCGTGACCTCCCAGCCTGACACCTGATTGACTCATCCATCATTGTTCTCGGCGATGAGGGATGTGATTATGTTGCACCTCGCCTGAAATGGTGTCTTTGTTTGGTGGCGTCGGCTGCGGGAGCGTGGAATTCCTCCATCAACCTCCATCCTGGCCGATGGAGGTTGATATATGACAGCGCAGGCGGAAGGAAAACCTGTTGTATAGACTGGTCACCTATCATATCATATGATCAAAAAGATCCACCATACCATAGGCCCTAGCAGTGCAAAAGTTGAATACATGCGTTTTTATTATTAATGAGGATGATAACGTTAAGTTGTGCTGGACACAGACGACAGCGCGGAGAAGCTTTTGGAGCAGAACCGTTCGCCCGAGTACAGACTGGAGCACACACGCCGCTGTACGGAGAAGGGCCGTGCTAAATCACAACCCTGCCGGTGCTCTCCAGCTGTTGTCGCGGTTGCCATGGCGCCGTGGCCACGCAGTCTCCCCCGGTGTCGGGACTGACGGCGGTAATAACAAAGAGAGAATATGCTGCTGGTGCCACGCTCCTGCCAGCTGTAGTAACACGCTGAGCAAGTCACCCTGTGTTTCCACACAGCGCCTGGAACACAACCCCCCCCCCCCCCCCCCCCTGCCAAACCCACGTTGCCGGGGTAACGTGGAGCACGGGGTGGGGGGGACATTGTGATGGGAAACATTGAGGTTACTCTCCAGGGGTTTCGGGTCGGTGGGCCACCGTACCAAGAGCCTTCACCGTCGTTCCTCCTATTGGCTGGAGCCTCGCCGGGGGGGCCAGCGTTCTCCCTCCTCCTCAGTGGCGCCGAGGTGGGGGGGGGGGGACGTCGGTCTCCATCATCAACATCAAGTCTGCACATGTTCTGTCCAAGTCACATGGTGTCGGCGAGCGAGTGGCTCCTGGCACCTGACGCGTTCGGTTGTGATGACGACAAGATGACCGTTTCATTTGAAATGGTTTAAAAAATAAAAAAAAAATCTCAGTAACTCGTGAATTCCAGGAAGCTCTTGTGTCTGAGTTCCAGCCCACATGCTTTTAATATCCACGGATGATGTCATTTTTGTGTCTTGTGCAAGTTTTTGTTTTCACGCTGGTTTAAAAAGTCGTCCTTTTGTGTTTGCGCCACAGCACTGCTTGCCGTGGCTATATTTGGTTGCGTCGCACTCTGCAATTAGGCCGCTTCCTGTTCCCGTACAGGATGTGGCCGGCGCTCTGAGGCTCGGCCGCGGACCCGCCGCTCAGCGAAGGCCGCGGATGGCCACGGTGGCTCAGCATATACACACAGATTGTTGTTCAGTGTTCAGGCATTCCCACCTGAATGCAGGCTGCTCTCTGCACACCGACTTGGAAATGAACACCTCCACGTTGGAAACTATTTCTACTGCAAAATACTAGCCGGTTTTGGCTCGGAGTCGGCTTGGATTTCTGCATTTCCAACTATGTACATTACTACGCTTGTACTTTCCTCTGCTATCTCAACACATCGGCATGACGGCCGTGATAGCATCGCGTCGGGGGAAGGAAGCCGGATCAAAGTGCGTTCGTGTTGCTGTGAGCGTGGAGCGGTTTGCACCAAAGGAAATGCATGACTCTAAATCGTTTAAGTGCGTTTCACATTCTATGTGAGGAGAAGTATTCTGCCTCCAAACATAACATTGATGAGAATTTCGGCAGTTGAAGAACCATGTAGGACCTATTGTAATACAGGAACATGCGCACACACGCACTCTCTTGGAAAATGTGTGCAACTTCCCCTTTTCGCTGCCGCCTTGTGTTCTCTGTAGCTGTGGGAAGGGAGATGAGGTGAGAGGTCTCTGCAGCCAGAAATGCAACAAAACACAAGGATATTCTCCTACACCAGGTCTCCTTCCTCTGCTACCTCACTAAACCTGGCAGGATGCTATACTTCAAAATAAAAGCCCCACATTGTGATAGGCGACTGCCGTTTGACACAATGCTGTCAGTATAGGTGCATGCGCTCGGTGGTCTGTTTGTTTAACGATAACATGTCCCAGCGTTTAAATCCAAAACAAAGTACCAGGAAGTGGCAGGGTGTACACTGCTGGGCCAAGGACACAGTTCTAATGGGAGTCATGTGACACTGTCGACCAATCGTGGTTGATGCCCTGTGACGCGAGTAGTGCACAACGAGGATATGTTGCCAATGTTGACTAGTTTAGAATCGCTTTCACCCGTAGCAGGTTCCCTTACCCAGCAAGGTCATGCCAGGCGTGAGGTGAAGTATAGTAGAGCCGTTTGTCCACAGCGTTTGTCTCAAATGCTGCCTGCTGCTCAGTGTTTTCTCATCTACATCCCTTCACATGTGGGATGGAGTCATTACATCACGCACGCAGCTTCCTCAGGTGATGCACAGATCTGAGCCGTTCCCACGGATACAGATAGCACACCCTAGGACAGGCTGGGATTGGTTCAACCTCAGGCATCGCACACAAACGTGGGGGAGCAGATGGAGAACAGGGGAGAGGCTTGTCTCTATCCAGGCAACACCAACTCCCCCCTATATTCCGCTACATTCTCCAAGGTCACCTCTCCAAAATACGCCCTGCTGTTTGAGAGGGGAGAAGGAGGAGGAGGAGGGGGAGGGGGAGGGGGAGGAGGAGGAGGAGGAGGAGGAGGGGGAGGAGGAGGAGGAGGAGGAGGAGGAGGGCATCTGAACACTAGTGGCTCCTAGCAGAGAGGAGAGCTGAGCTGTTGTGTGTGGCTTGACTGTATTCATACTAGGAAGGGGTTGCATGTATGTTCGACTAATATGTGGTTTTTATTGTGGGATGAAGAACATTGAGTGTTAGTCAAGTCAAGTCAAGTTTATTTATATAGCACATTTCATATGGCACACATAGACACAATGCGCTTTGTGTGGAGTTGTTGTGGTTGTTTCTGTTGCCGCCACGCTAATGGACATTTCCGAAGAATACGTGACTGATTGTACCATTTAAAACCTGTTCTTGTTGTCTCTCCAGCCCCGGCCAGCTCATTATAGACTGGATCCTTAATCCTCTCTCCGCATTTTGTCTCTTGTGTCCCCCAGCTCTCATGGTACCTGCTGAACAGTGATCCTGTGTGTGGACGCCTGTTCCTCCACTCCCTGCATCATGTCTGGGGTCCAGGTGAGCGATGAGGTTTTGTTTGTGATCCTCTGAATGCAGCCATTGTGCAGCCGCGCGGAGCCTGACGCTTCCGGCTCCGCACCGTCAGCCTTTGCATGATTGCTTTTCGACACAGACGGCCATTATATGAAGAGCTGTCTCCTGTTCACATGCCCCGTGTGTCGGACACAAGGGCCCACACACAACATGCACACAAGCATACGTCAGGGGTCCAGTTGGTGATGTTACTCAGTAGAGTTCCTAAATTAATTAAGTGAATGTGGGGCGGCAGTAGCTCAGTGGGCAGAGCGGGTCGTCCGCTAACCGCAGGGTCGGCGGTTCGATCCCCTTGATCCCCCTCCTCCTCCTCCAACTGTCCACATGTCGAACCCCACAAATGTACTGATTATAAGTCAAAGGACAAATAAGGACAAAAGCGTCTGCTAAATGCCCCCTTTACCCTTTACCCTTTGTGAATGCATAGTTATCGATTGATTGGATGAAAGCGATGTGATAATAATCTCCTGTGATCTTTTTGGGTTGTATACTTTTTAAGTCGTGGATTCTTGGATTCTTCCTTCAAGTGTATGTCCTCTAGTCACAGGCCCTACTCGCCCCATGCAGAACCTTAACCCCATACACACACACACGCACACACGCCGCACGCACACGCACACACACACACCCTCTCCCCACCGTTCCTGTCCCCTTGGCGGTGATGCAGCACTGCCTTCAGATAAACCATCGCTGAGCCAAATCCTCCGTCGCCCGCCTCACCTTCACGCATAATTACACATTAGCATCCTAGCTGATGCTCTTCCCCTGGGCCACTTAAAGACTCCACCGCAACAAAAAAAAAGAGCAAGCTCCCGCTCTCGGATCAACCCAACAATACGGGTAACCAATAGCAACCGCCTCCCAAGGTCAGAGATGCTCCTCTCAGGTCGGAGCAGAGTCCACGTTCGGATTGAGACGCATCTGTTCTTTGAAAAAGGGGGTTAAAATAGACCCGGGCCAAAAAGAATGATGGATCACACACGGCACTCAAAAAGAATTTCTCACAATGTTAATGTAGAGCTGCCCGATCTCCTTATGAATTCATAACACGTACAGTGTTAATATGTAGACCTGACCATATCCTCATGAATTCATAAGCGGTATGATTTAAAGAGGTTGATCATGCCTCAGCATGTGGTTAAAGGCAAGCTGTCGGAATGAAACTGAGGATTATGAATCATACTCATATAATATTACACTATATTAATTTTCACTTGGAGACATCCCTGTCTCCTCCATTAATAACGGCTCTATTTAAAAAGGCACAAATGCACAGCTGTGCATCTGTGCCTTTTTTTTGTATATAATGAAATTAAATACCAGTCCTGTGTTCACATGTGCTACTCGTGTTCTCCCACTAAGGTGCCGTGGTCGACTGGCACAGAGTGTGTAGCTAAGTACAACTTCCAGGCCACCAACGAACAGGACCTCCCCTTCGCCAAAGGGGACGTGTTGACCATCATCGGAGTCACCAGGGTGAGCGAGGCCTCTTCACACACACACACACCCACACAACACAGTCAGACCCTCAGCCTGGATCCTGGTGAATTCAGATAGCAGAGCCCCTACTGGCATTCAGATGCAGGTCGGTAGGGCCGTGTGTGTGTGTGTTGGGCATCTTGCTGTAGGATGCCTGCATGTAGACTGTGGACACTGGGGATCAAACCACCACTTGTCTGCCGAGGGTTCGGCCTGCAACCCTGTATCTCAACCAAGGCCACCCTGTACAGCAGTGGTACCCAAACTTTTTGTGCCCAAGGCACACCAAAGGACAAGTTAAAATCTCAAGGCACACCTATTGTGCAAAATAGCCTTTATAACATGTGTTATCACTCATATCATGTAAAATATCTGTCAATGTGCATAGTTATGTACTAATGCCAAATAAAATGTGACAAAGACTCATGTTACTCATGAAATATTTAGAAACAAAATATTTCAAAAATGTATTTGAAACTTTATCAAATTAGGCTTCATCAAAGCAGCAAGACACCCATTTAAACCAGACAGGTCACAAAATTAAAAACGAGGCAAGAATTAAATAAATGTTTTAAGGTATATAGATCGCCTCCTGTATTAGGAATTGAGTCCATACAAAGTACTGATAAACTAAATTTAAAAATAATAATTTATGTGTAGTTGTATATTGCAATAATAATGTATGGTTGTCACAAAATCCCACGGCACACCCGGACTTGCTTCACGGCACACACCGTTTGGGAACCAATGCTGTATAGTATACAGTATGTCTAGCTACAGCTAGAGATTGAAATGCTGTGTGTGTGTGTGTGTGTGTGTGTGTGTGTGTGTGTGTGTGTGTGTGTGTGTGTGTGTGTGTGTGTGTGTGTGTGTGTGTGTGTGTGTGTGTGTGTGTGTGTGTGTGTGTGTGTGTGTGTGTGTGTGTGTGTGTGTGTGTGTGTGTGTGTCTTTTTCAGGATCCTAATTGGTACAGAGCGAGGAACACCGGGGGCAGAGAGGGCACCATCCCGGCCAACTATGTCCAGAAGAGAGAAGGCGTGAAGTCTGGAGGAAAGCTCAGCCTCATGCCGTAAGTTCCCCTGAACCTCCCGGACCCACTGGGCAGCCGCACTCTCCCGTGGCCCTCGGCGAAGGGATCCCCCACCTCGAACCTCAGACCTGACTGTGTCCCAACGACACGCCGTGTGTCCCACCAAAACACCTCGAGGAGGGCAGGATCAGAGGATCAAGGGGTGCGGAGCAGCGTCCGGTCCAGGGTCAGGTCATGGTGGACCCAACACTGCGGTGCATGCTCCACCCTGGGCATCTCTGTGAGTCCGCAGAGCCCCCGCCCTCTGGTGCCCTCGGAGGCTAGTGGTGGCCCCGGTGCAGTTGTGAGACCGCGATCACCCTTGTTTCCACATCTGTTAAAGCTCTGTTCTCTCTACGTTCAGGGGTGACCAATGACGGCTACACTGTGGTTCCTCTTCAGGAAGTCGCTTGTAATGATGCCAAGTTGTGGTTCCCACGATTCTGAAAATGCCAAATGTTAGCACTTGTTAACACCGTGACTAACTGGTGACTCTCTGGGCCATTTGATTATGAAATGTAGTCTGATTTGCTTTAGCTCTCTCTCTCTCTCTCTCTCTCTCTCTCTCTCTCTCTCTCTCTCTCTCTCTCTCTCTCTCTCTCTCTCTCTCTCTCTCTCTCTCTCTCTCTCTCTCTCTCTCTCTCTCTCTCTCTCTCTCTCTCTCTCTCTCTCTCTCTCTCTCTCTCTCTCTCTCTCTCTCTCTCTCTCTCTCTCTCTCTCTCTCTCTCTCTCTCTCTCTCTCTCTCTCTCTCTCTCTCTCTCTCTTCCTTCCCCCCCACCCATTGATTTTAACAACATTACCTCCCGAACACAAAGATGTGCCTGGCTATCGACTGTTAATTCCTCTGTTGGCTTTGGTTCTCTCTGCCATCCTCACTGCTCATTTCCTGCACGTCAGCCGGTGCAGGAAGTTAGTCAACTCTCGGCATCTATTGGTCCCGAGTGTTGAACTCCCATGATCATCGCCATCATGCGGCTGACGTCACCGCATAGCTGACCGGTTGTGTCACGTAGGTAGGGGTCACCGGGGGTCACCGGCCCCTGCGGTCGTTGGTGGTCGCCCGGGAAGCACTGTGGACTTTGTGATGAATTGCTAGCAGATGTGTCTGGGAAAGAACTCTCCCTTTACACTGGCTTACATAATGGCAACAGTGGGGCTCTGTTTGTAGGCTCCTGACCGATACACACTCCCCGTCATTGCTCGGGCCCTTTTCTGGATATCTTTTATTTCATTCATTTGCTCACCATCGCCTCCCTGTGGTGAAAACATCTGTCTTGTTGTTCAGGGGTTTGGGGGGAATACTATGGGACAAAATGACAGCCCATGAAGCCCATGTCTTCTGGATGGAACTTCCTCCTTCAGTTGTTGTTTTACAAACTTTGTGAACAGTGTTTATCTGCTTTTGATCCTTTGGGATTTTAGTAGATCATGTGAAAGTGACCCAACACATTAGCCAGCTGTGTGTCAGGGCACCGGACGGCACGCAGAAATGTGTCGGGGACAGGATTATGTCATCGTCACAGGTTTCTGTTCCGCTGTAGGGGGTGTGTGTGTGTGTGTGTGTGTGCGTGTGCGTGTGCGTGTGTGCGTGCGTGCGTGCCCGTGCGTTGGTAACCAACAAACGGAGCGTATTTAAATTGCCGTGTTCTCTGTTCACCAATTATTGAAATTAGCTGGAAAAAGAGGAACTTGTCTATCACAACATATCCGTTGTGTTGACTGATACGACACACACAGACACACATTCATCAACATCTACAAGCCCATGACTAAAGTGAACTGCCGGCCGCCAGAGAGCGGGGTTCCTGAGTTCTTGTCGCCTGCGCTCCATCTCGGGGGGCGTCAAGGAGGGTCTGGGCCTCCGCTCTGGAGGATCAGCGGTCATCAGAGGAGGCCGCGGTCCGCCTGAGCTGCCGCGCTTGATCCAATCAATTCAACCCCACGCTAAGCTGCTTTGCCCAGGGCCCTGCGCTCCACTCTGCTCCACTCTGCTCCACTCTGCTCCACTGTGCTCCACTGTGCTCCACTCTGCTCCACTGTGCTCCACTCTGCTCCACTGTGCTCCATTCTGCTCCACTGTGCTCCACTGTGCTCCACTCTGCTCCACTCTGCTCCACTCTGCTCCACTGTGCTCCATTCCTTGTCCACTCGCCCTCTCCTTCAGCAGCAGTGAGCAGGCGGTGGATGAAGAGGAGGAGGCGGAGGAGGAGGAGGAGGAAGCCAGGGAAAATCAATAAGGGGAGTTGATTACCGCCCGGGCCCACTCTGACGGACCCCCCCTGCGGGCATGGCTGCCGCTGTCGGAACCGAGTCGGCTGCTGGGGCTGTTTCACGGGCGTTCCCTCCTCTCTCTGATTTGATCTGTGATCAGCTCCCTCTGCATCATTGGGTCGCCGTGAAGGACCCTCCTATTCGCCGTTGTGTCGGAAGCTGGCCTGCTGACAATGTCTGCAGCGGGTACTCACCCATTTACACAATCGGGGAAGGAACCGAAATGACAGCTGAGAATATGAGTGAAGGTCAGCGGCTAATTCGGTGGAAGAGAGCTTTCACGCAAATGTGTGATGTCAGCATTACCAAGAAAACGTTCCATTAATGGCCACGCTGCAGCACTGCAACCCCCTGAAGCAGAATCACACTTCTCTGTCTGGAGCCCTGTCGCTGTGGCAATAATGCAGCAGAAAAGTCTTGATGTTGATGTGGTCTGTGTTATGGCCACGTGTGTGTGGACCTGATCAGGGTGTCTTCGGTCGGTCCTGGAGCTCCTACTTGACATCAGTGACATCATCAATCATTATTATAATCATTATTATTATTATATAATATCATTCAATATTAATGTTTGTATCATCTTATTGTAGCTATTATTATGACTATAATATCTGTAATCTTGGCGGTATTTTAACAACTCAGTTAGCCGGTGTTCTTCACGGTTCCAAAAGAAATGTACATTGCTGCGACATTTCTGTTTTGTATTCTGCGATGATCCACAATATGCCAAACTTCCTGCTCTCCCCCCCCCCCCCCCCCCCCCTCCTTGTTGACGGCGCAAATGAAATTATGTCGGAATCTCTGAGTCGAAACGTCCCGAGTGAGTGACTGAGTGAGTTCTGAGCGGGGCGGGACGCAAAGGGGATTGAACGGCGGACCAGAGGGTGGAGCCGTGGACGGCTAATCCCCCCGTCAGCGGCCCACGCGTGCAGCCAGGGCCATATGGCGCCGTCGGGCGGGCCCTGGACGGCGCTACACAGCTGGCCTCCCAAGCAGGCGTCCCGGGAAAAGCACCACCGCGGCCCCTGAACGTTAAAGGGTCCAAACCATAAGGGGGACTCCCGGGAACCTGTTACCTGACCGCCGCGGTGCGGTTCTGTGTGGCTCCAGGCTCGCCCCGCCCAGGGCGGTCCCGGCTCAGCCCGCCAGCCCGGACCGCCTCCCTTCTCCCGACACTCGCTGCTGCTTCCTGTTATTGCCGTTGCGCTGGTCCAGGAGTGTGTGTGTGTGTGTGTGTGTGTGTGTGTGTGTGTGTGTGTGTGTGTGTGTGTGTGTGTGTGTGTGTGTGTGTGTGTGTGTGTGTGTGTGTGTGTGTGTGTGTGTGTGTGTGTGTGTGTGTCGGGAGCAGTGTGTTTCCTGTTGTTTGGGCTCAGGTACTTTCTCATTAGACTCTCCCGACTCTCCTGCAGCAGAACAGAGTGGAAAGTGTCTGTGTAGTACAACCATCATCCATATCCCCCCCCTCCCCCCCCGGGCTGACTGCCCTCTGCTAGCTGGGGATTCCACCTCCTTTCCAGGAGGCTCCCGGAACGTCATGTGCTGTGTTGCATTTTTTGGCACACACTCAAACCCTGGATCCAGGGCAACCGAAAAAAAAAAAAGGGTTAGCAGTGTTCCGCTCCGCCGCGGTGTCTGGCTCGACGGTACGTGGGCAAGGACACGCTACGGCTAACCTGGGGATCAAACTTGTGTTGTTTAGGTTCACACGGGTCAGTTCGTGGGCCCTGGGCCTGTGTTTACCCCCAGATAACGGTACCTCTTAGAACTGTTCTGCTGATGGTGCTCATAGGCCCGTAGGCCTCCTCAGACTGTGAACAGCGGGTTCTCTTCTTGTGTCTTGTCCGCCTCAGAAATGTCCCTCCATGTGCTGGTATGGAGATGCCAAGCTCTTTTTTTTTTTAAACCCTTTTAAACATCCCTCCTCCTCCTCCTCCTCCTCCTCCTCCATCCTCTCTCTTCCTGCTTCTCATCCTACTTCTCCTCCTCCTCCTCCTCCTCCCTCCAGATGGTTCCACGGGAAGATCACGCGGGAGCAGGCCGAGCGGCTCCTCTACCCCCCCGAGACGGGCCTTTTCCTGGTGCGCGAGAGCACCAACTACCCGGGCGACTACACGCTGTGCGTCAGCTGCGACAGCAAGGTGGAGCACTACCGCATCATCTACCACAACGGCAAGCTCAGCATCGACGAGGAGGAGTTCTTCGGCAACCTCATGCAGCTCGTGGAGGTGAGGGGGAGGAAGGGGAAGGGGGAGGAGGAGAAGGGTGGGAGGAAGGTGGCGGGCCCGTGTGGGCCGGGGCGCCGCGGTTCTTCCGGCGGGTTCTTCCGGTGGGTTTTTTCCGTTGGTGCCGAGCACCGTTCGCTCATTCACTCATTCACTCATTCATTCATTCATTCATTCAACCGTTTGTAGTCGCTGGGTTTCATCAAGAGGCAACGTCCGCAGCGTTTGATGGTGATTTCTGGGCTTGATTGCTCGTGGCGTGTTTCTATGTGTTGTTCACACCTGAGCCCTTTCTACCTGCTGTTTGCTGTCGTAGAGCTAGCAGGGATGCACTTCCAGCGATTTCAGAACATGCGACGTCTCTGGGTTTAATTGAGTTTTAGTCAGCCTGCTGTTCAGTGCCGGGCTCTTTTGTAATTGGCCTATTTAGAAGTATTGACCAAACGCTGGCTCTATAGAGAGGACTGCTGCCCCTCCCAATAGAGCGTGAATATCTGTTGAAGATCCAATATCCTTCTTCCTTGATAAAAATGACTTCCAAACTACATTAGCTGCCATTGAGAGAGCTGATTGTTCTGATACTCGACCACACAGCAGAGCGACGCCACTTCTAGTGGGCCAGCCGGTAAACATTGGCCAACGTACCCCATTTTAGTTTCAGCAAGAACAAAGCGAGGGGATGCTATGGTTGAAGCACGTGCTTATCGTCACTCGACTACTTATCCTTAGTGGCCAAGAGCCCCTCGACTAATTAGTGGACTCCGAGGGGTCAGCCCTGTTTTGTGTTTGTCAAACCTTCCAAAGTAATCAAGTTGTTGAACAATTTACACAAAAAAAAAAATCAAACCATAAAAAACCCACTTATTTGCATCTTATTATGTTAAGATCCCACTGTGCATTTTTGAGTGTTGGCTCGTTACTCAAATGTTTAAACGGAGAACAAAACGAGTCTGAGATTGAGCCTTCTCTTTGCGGTGGACCGGTACCACACCCTACTAGAAAATGTACGTTCTCCAGTCATGGCTGTTCTCTGCACCTCTCATGCATACATGTACCCAGAGGCACGTCATTATGTTTACATGCTAGCTGCATGGGAAAATGCAGCTCAAATTTGTTGCCGTCAGGTTTAAGTTGTCAGCTGTATTTTTTTTTTTTTAGATATTTATATATTTTTTATACTTAAGGTGCCATGTATGCCTGGAGCCATCATTAATTTCAGACATTCTTAACATTTCTTCAATTATATTTTCTTTCAGCGTTAGGAAAAAAGAAAAAAAAAGAGCATACCTCCCTGCTTCCCTGTTATACACGTTGCTTTGACCTTTACATGAACACTGTGTTAAAATATTTATACCGGTTTCAAGCAGACCGCGGATGGCCGGGTTATGAGCGATCGATTCCAGCTCAAGACAATCAATGGCAGATACACGGATGATTGATGTAGTCGTGTAAATGGATTGGTCACCGTTGTTCCTTTGTGTTGTTTCTTTAGATGAACATGTAGCTCAGCGCTGTCCTCTATATACAAATCAGCCACGCTGCCTCCTTCCCTTTGTGTCACTCTGTCGTCCTCAGTTTGGTGCAGGGGTGCTGCTGACAGCCCAGTTTAAGGTAATGATGAAGATGATTCAAAGCGATTGTCACAGCAGTGCTGGAGCGGCTTCAATTGCCATTTATTCTCGCGATGTCCCCGGATGCTATTTGGGAGGGTAAATAAATGCAGCGACCACACTTTTTGTTTTTTTTTTACTATGAACAATGCTTGACTCAGGTCCCCGGGCCCGTCACGGCATAGTAGTATCCAGTGGATGCGGAGAGTCGCGCAGAAACACACACACTCACACACGTTCGAGTGTGTGAGTGTGTGTGTTTCTGCGCGACTCTCCTCATCCACTGGATACTACTTCGTGGATACCACGTCGTGCGTGCGTGTGAAACATGTTCTGTTCGCCATGTGTCCGCTCAGCCGTCACATGCAATAGCAGCGACCTTGCGCTCACCTGGCGCCAGTTTCGGCCAAGCGTGATTCCACTTCCTCATCATCTGGTGAAACGGGCCCGTCGTTTCAGCCGAGGGGGTTCTGGTTTCATGTCAGAGTAACCGTCGCGGTGTCGCCGAGCTGTGAATGAAACGGCCCGCGCTCTCGCTTCCCTTTTCTTTTGTCTCTCGGTTTGGTTTCTGGCTTCTGGCCCGAACCGTGCGGCTGTCTTTCTCTCGTCCCTCGCCCTCCTCCTTTCGTCTTGTCGCTTTCCTCTCCTGATGGCCCTCTCACCCCTCAGCGTCTCTAACGCGCTGCACCTCCTTTAGTAGGCTGTGAGTGGATTCCTGGCTGTCTGCTTTGTGTCTGTCCGCTGTGTGTGCATTGCTTGCGTTGCCTAACAGGCACGCGGCCCCACACAATGCAGTGAAACCAGTCCGGGCTTTGCTGGGTAATGCACACGTTAAAAGCAGAGTGGTGGTTGCAGGGGGGGGGTGTTCAAGTCTGTTCTTGGGTCGGTGTTATGAATGCAGATCTGTTTAACCGCTTCGAAAACGCAAAGCGACTGCATGGAAACTGATTCAAACTGAAAAAAAGATGTCTGGTTGTGTACATGAAGTCGGCCTACACTGTGAAGAACTGAGGGGGCATGTAGTGGGAGGTTAACAGGAAAACATGCTGCTACTATGAATAATAACAGTACTACGTAGCCGCTGGAATCGGGTGTGAAATAAAGATTTGCTTACTGTATTTAGATAAACCTTCTGCAATGTATAAGGAATGGTAAAGTGATTATTGACACACTGCATCATCGGCATCTTGACAGTGATGTGTAGTTGGTGTATCTTGGGCATGGAAGTGCCGTTACATCACTATACTGCCCACTGGTGGTTAAAGCTACACGCTACATCTTGTATTCCAACACAATTAAGTCATGGCAGCAGAGGGATTACAATCATTTTTGATGGGTCTGGTAAATACAAAAGTATCATTCAAGATTTCCAGTTTGTTAGATAGAAGATGGATAGAAGATATCTTCATTTTGAAATCCCATTCAATACATCTAACATTTTGCAATGATATTGTCTTAAACGTTTGAAGAGGAAAAAGTGTGTGTGTGTGTGTGTGCGTGTGCGTGTGCGTGCGTGTGTGTGTGTGTGTTTATGTCTAAGAGGTAAACATGGTCACAAGGATGATAATGATAAGCACTGAGGGGGTCATTGGAATTTTCATTCATATCTGCATGGTGCGTGCAAGATTTCTTATTGATGCTGAATGATAGCTTTGATGTCCCAGAGCAGTTTGAGCTTCTTTAAAGCAGAACAGCGTTTCCTGTAATGTAATGTGTTTGATTCATTTGATGATGTAATTTTTAGAATTTAATTCACTGCACATGAGCAGGGGCGTCTCATTAGGGCTGTGGAATGAATGTGAAGGCCAACGCTACACAGCCACCCAGCTCCGCTATGAAGATGTTCAACCGTTCTATTTCACTCAGTTGGGAAATGTCTCGTCAAGAATCTCTCTAAAACGGCAAGTCTTCTTCGAACGGACCCAGCAGGAAGTACTGAAACATGAATAAGCCAATCCCCCCTCTGCTAGGAAGCCTACACTGCTTTGCTATTCATGGTTCTGGGAGGTGTATGCTCCTGCATTAATTAAACATATTACACAGTTAGAGAGCCCCCTTAAGAGCCAAGATCAATCTCTTGATGGTTCACTCTGAATTACACCATCTTTCCCTGCCTCGCTCCGTCTCTGTCTCTCTTTCTATTGCTGTCTCGCTCTCTCCAACATCCTGATTCTTTTTATTTGATTTTGTGTTTTATTATTTATCAGCTCCAGCTTGTCTCTTGTGGACGTCCTAATTCCTCTCGAGCTCTTCTTCTCCTCTTCATCTGTTTGGATCTGGGCCTGACCATCTGCCACTCCCCACCCCACTCCATGTCAGGGTGTCTCGTCTCAGGGCGTGTGGTGGGAGGGGGTTAAATGGAGGAGAGGCGGTCGGATTGGTCAATAGCTCAGCTTCTTTATTTATCTCTTGCGTCAATAAACGCATCGAAACGTGCCCCCCTGCTGTGGCCAACGTGCTCCGCTGTCCTCAGACCGATGACTTTGGTGTGGGCAGATATTGACCGGCGTCAGCGGGGGGTGGGGGTGAAAGGTCAGCCCCGGTGGTCTCCCTCTACCACCCACAACCTTCTGCTGCGTTAATCCCCGTCACTCATACGTGGGCGTGCGGTGACCTTGGGTGCCAGGAGTCCCTGATAAGACCAATATCCTTTCAACAAAATCCACACACACACACACGCACGCACTTACTGTGTGTTGTCAGACTTGGTTGAACTTAACCGTGTGTTCAGTAAGTTTACCACTGCTTATAAGAACATACAAGCATTAACATTGCCATCCATTGGGGGGCGTTTACGTCCCACTGGTACGTCTATGGGAGGTGTAGTAGGCCCGTGCTGTAGTGTAGGGCAGCCCTAATGAGACTGTAGGGGCAGCCGTGGCCTACTGGTTAGGGCTTCGGACTTGTACCCCGACCAGTACGAACGGCTGAAGTGCCCTTGAGCAAGGCACCTAACCCCTCACTGCTCCCCAAGCGCAGGCTGTTGCAGGCAGCTCACTGCCTCGGGATTTAGTGTGTGCTTCACCTCACTGTGTGCCTCACCATCACTGTGTGCTGAGTGTATTTCCACTAATTCACAATTGGGTTAAATGCAGAGACCAAATTTCCCTCACAGGATCAAAAGAGTAATTCTTCTTCTTAGTGTTCCTCTGCACTGGACCCGCTTGTGTTTGTGCCACACTGCCCCCCGAGGGCCCGGGAGCCCGGGAGCCCAGCCGTCACCGCTGTGTTGTTTTGTTCCCTGCGTTGCCCTGGTACCTCCCTGCACGCCTCCCTGAGTTTCACCTCACCGCGCATCTCCTCGCGGAGACCTGTGGAGGAGACCTGTGGTGCTGCGGCCTGGGGCTCACGAGGGTGGGGGGGGGGGGTCTCGTGACTGATCCGTCCTGACCTGGCGTCACTTCGGCTCTATCGTGCGTCGTCCCAGAGGAGGACTGAGTTTACTTACTCGCTTGTTGATGCCCCTCCTCCAGAATAACCCTCCCTGTAGAGCTTGCCCCCCCCCCCCCCCCCCCCCAACTGCGGTGTATAACCTGTGTGTGTGTGTGTGTGTGTGTGTGTGTGTGTGTGTGTGTGTCTGTGTCTGTGTCTGTGTCTGTGTGTGCGTGTCCCCACAGCACTACACCAAAGACGCGGACGGCTTGTGTACCAAACTCATCAAGCCCAAGCTGATGGAGGGAACAGTGGCCGCCCAGGACGAGTTCTCCAGGAGTAAGCGCACACTTGCCTCTCACACACACACACACACACACACACACACACACACACACACACACACACACACACACCAACCTCACTCCTCTCGTACACACCGAACACGCACTAACCTCAGACTAAATGCACAGGCATGTACACACACTCGCCCACATCCTCGCTCACACACACACACACACACACACACACACGCACACAATGTCACGTTAGAGGTTGGCATGTAAGGGCGTTTAGAAGGACATTCGTGAAAGAACACACACAGAGATGCATACATCTCAGCCCCATACTGCTTTGTAGGGACGGAGGCGCGCGCACACACACAGACACACACACACACACACACACTTACACACACACACACACACACACACACACACACACACACACACACACACACAAACTGCATAACAGTAGAAGCTGCCTGGGGAATCATGTCCTTTCTAAGCTGACTAACAGTGGTCCACTGGGTAATCAACGCTTACACACACACACACACACACACACACACACACACACACACACACACACACGCCAATGTCTGGCCACGCATCGGACGGTCACAAACACAGTTCTGGAGGGCAGCACACATCAAGCACCCTTAAACACCGGGCGCACGCACGCACGCTGTTCTCGCGCGCGTTATTGTTTGCTCCGTGTGCGCCTCAGTGAGTATCCTTCAGCATCCTGGGTGTTTACTGGGACCCCCGGCCTGAAACGCATTCATCAACAGAGTATTAACCTCTGTGTGAAGCCCCCCCCTGAGGACGTGGAGGGTTTTAATGACTCTCAATGTCACATAATCTCTCTCTCCCACTCTCCCTCTCTCTCTCTTCCTCCCTCTTCCTCTTTATGTACATTCTCTACAAGCTCGATTTCCCCTGTAATGACACTGTTACTAGTCGGCGCCATCTTCCAACAACAACAACCATGTGTTAGTGCCGCTGTCAATGCTACAGTACATTAAAAGGCTGTTGATGCTGCAGTTTACACTCGCATCTCCTGCGTTGCTTGTGAGTCCCACGAACATCGACTCTGCTTCCACCGACCGCGGGACTATTGGCGTGACATTGGTCCACTGACTTGACTCCGCCCCCACTCGGGTGTCCTTGCATGCAAAGCCCCACCACACGCTATGTCCTTACACACGGGTGTCCTTGCATGTGAAGCCCCACCGCACACTATGTCCTTACACACGAGTGTCCTCACATGTAAAGCCCCACTGCACACTATGTCTGCAAGAGTTTAGAAGATGGACGCCAGCTGGATGCAGGCATGGCGGCCGCCTGCTCTGAGTGGTCCACGCTGGGGGTTTTTAACACTGTGGAGACGAGTGGGTCAGCGCTGAGGACTGATGGGCTCCGTCTCTCTCTGTGTGTGCAGGCGGCTGGTCTCTAAACAGGAAGGAGCTGAAGCTCATCCAGACCATCGGGAAAGGAGAGTTTGGAGGTAAGGACGGGCTGCTGGGGCCGGGTGGGTTCTGGTAGGGTTCTGGGTGGGTACTGGGTGGGTTCTGGGTGGGTGCAGGGTGGGTGCAGGGTGGGTTCTGCTCGGTGTCCCAACAAGCAACAGGGGAAAGTGTAACAACATCATCTTAAGCTGAGGGATGCAGAGATGGCCGAAGTATCATTCTGTAGCCCTGGCTGCGCTGCCGAATCCATTCTGCTCTGTTAACTAGAATGCTACGTGGGCGGGAACATCGGTGTTATGAACGCTCTTTTCCTTGACCCCATTAGGTGTGTAATCAGTAAGGCCGATGACTCTCACTGCAGCTCTACCTGTCGGAAGACCTCAGCTGTGTTCAGCACTGCGCGGCTAACGCTGCCGATGGACGCTTTCAACTTGTGAATGTACACATGCCATGATATTATGGAAGGCTTTGATTGATTTTGCGCGTCTGTGTGTGTGTGTGTGTGTGTGTGTGTTAGATGTCATGGTGGGTGACTACAGGGGGACCAAGGTGGCGGTAAAGTGCATCAAAAACGATGCCACGGCCCAGGCCTTCATCGCAGAGGCCTCCGTCATGACGTAAGCGATAAACATACTAACATTGTTTACATGCAATAAACATACAAGTATGTTGTCACTAACACGTGCGCTTTTCAGGCACTCAGGCAAAATCAACTTATTGTTAATTCAGTTACACTGTCCTTTCCAAATGGGTATGGGTTAGTCTTGTTGATGAAGGACAGATGTCTACAGCTAGACTGTGGGCCGTGGGGTTCTCGAAACCCAGAACCTTTTGGGTGGTCAAACACCCTAGCCACTCTTTTTTTTTTTTTTCTTTTTTTCCTTAAGTGACAGTGAAAAGCACAAACATGTGAAAGGACATTCTGAGTACGTGCAGGAATAGCCTGGCGGGCACTCTTGTTGCTGATCAAAGAGACGAGATGTTACATCAACAGAGGGTTGTAGAAACCGCTTGAAGCGGCTGCTAACCAGATGTTTGTTCTTGTTGGGTTTTGTTTCTTCCCACGCCTGATCCCGGGCCTTCCTCCGCAGACAACTGAGGCACAACAACCTGGTGCAGTTACTAGGGGTGATCGTGGAGGAGAGAGGGAGTCTCTACATCGTCACAGAGTACATGGCTAAGGTCAGCCTCCCTCCGTGCCGCCCCCCCCCCCCCCCCCCTCATGAAGCACAGCTAGAAGATGGAAAGACGCCATTTTGGTCTGTTATCTCGCCATGAACGACCTCCTGGAGACGCAAGGGGGGCCCGGCGTGTTCTGGCTGCCGGCCCTAACTTGCCCCCCAATCGGGATCCCCCTGATCCCCTCTGCTTTAGAAGTGACGGAGCGCAGCGCTCTCAAAACCTGAACGATCCAATCGCATCCCGTTACTCCGCCCTGATCTTAAGAAACACACTTTTACTGGGAAATGTATTTCCACTCTGCCACTTAGATGTCGATACCTGTTAGTTACTCTGGAATAACGATCCCACCGACTTGTTTTTAAATAAGTGGCGTTTTCTTTTCTTCAGAAGCGATTGAAGTGGTAAATGTCATGTTCCATGTTGTTCAGGTGGCTGAATGTTCTCCCCCCCCCCTCTGGTTCTCCCACAGGGCAGTCTGGTGGACTACCTGCGCTCCCGGGGACGGACGGTTCTGGACGGGGACTGCTTACTCAAGTTCTCCCTGTGAGTCCTCCTCCTCAGCTCCACCATCTTCTCTGGAGCGCCGGTCTCCTCTGGTCCTGTGCACCTTTTTAGTCTTTTTTTCGCGTGTGCGTAATGAAGGCTATAACAGTCCCGACGTGATCATCAGCGGTAACAGTCACAACTTTAGCAAGCGTGAGGAATCTACCAGCTCTGTGCGACAGGTTGAACCAAGGCGGCAGAAACCCACCACACATGGGTTGGTGACGGACTGGTTATGTATATAAATATAAATATAAATAGAAATACTTTATTGATCCCAAGCTGTACTCTTTGTCAGTCGCTTTGGTAAAAGCGACTAATGCTAAATGCCCTAAATGTAAATGTGTGGTGTTTTTTTTTCATTAAAGTCATTAAAGTCATCCTTTGGCAACCGCGGCCTACTGGTTAGGGCTTCGGACTTGTAACCGGAGGGTTGCCGGTTCAAACCCCGACCAGTACGAACGACTGAAGTGCCTTGAGCAAGGCAGCTAACCCCTCACTGCTCCCCGAGCGCCGCTGTTGCAGGCAGCTCACTGCATCGGGTTTAGTGTGTGCTTCACCTCACTGTGTGCCTCACCATCACTGTGTGCTGAGTGTGTTTCACTAATTCATGATTGGGTTAAATGCAGAGACCAAATTTCCCTCACAGGATCAAAAGAGTAAATCTAATTCTGACCAATGTCTTCTTTCTCCTCTCTCCATCTCTCCCTATCTATCTCTCTCTCACTCTGTCTCTCTCTCTCCCTCCCTGTCTGTGTCTCTCTCCCTGTCTCTGTCTCTCTCCCTCTCTCTCTGTGCCTCTCGCCCAGTGACGTGTGCGAGGCCATGGAGTATCTGGAGGCCAACAACTTCGTCCACAGAGACCTGGCGGCGCGCAACGTGCTGGTGTCGGACGAACACATCGCCAAGGTCAGCGACTTCGGCCTGACCAAGGAGGCGTCGTCCACGCAGGACACGGCCAAGCTGCCCGTCAAGTGGACGTCCCCCGAAGCACTTAGGGAGAAGGTGGGCCGCCGTCCTCGCCTCGTTGCGCTCGTCCGGTTCCGGTCCGTTGTGGGGGCAGCCGCGGCCTACTGGTTAGGGCTTCGGACTTGTAACCGGAGGGTTGCCGGTTTGAACCCCAACCAGTACGAACGGCTGAAGTGCCCTTGAGCAAGGCACCTAACCCTTCACTGCTCCCCGAGCGCCGCTGTTGCAGGCAGCTCACTGCATCGGGTTTAGTGTGTGCTTCACCTCACTGTGTGCCTCACCATCACTGTGTTCTGGGTGTTTCACTAATTCACGATTGGATTAAATGCAGAGACCAAATTTCCCTCACGGGATCAAAAGAGTAATTCTTCTTCTTATGCGTCGGTGCCAACCCCATCACTGTTCAGCATCTCAGGGTGCTTCACTGGCCCACGTTGTTCAACTTCCCCATACCCCCCCCCCCCGCCCCCCTGGGCCAGGAAGTACTGGGAAAGAAAACTCTAGAACAGTTAAAGACGAGACGTCCCTTCTTCCACACAATAGTGATGACTGTGATGGCAAACACAGTGATGACTGTGATGCACGGTGATGAAACACAGTGATGACTGTGATGCACAGTGATGAAACACAGTGATGACTGTGATGCACAGTGATGAAACACAGTGATGAAACACAGTGATGACTGTGATGCACAGTGATGAAACACAGTGATGAAACACAGTGATGACTGTGATGCACAGTGATGAAACACAGTGATGACTGTGATGGCAAAAACCCACTGAGCTACTGGGGCGGCAGTAGCTTAGTGGGTGGAGCGGGTGGACAGAGCGGGTCTTCCACTAACCGTAGGGACGGCGGCTCGATCCCCCTCCTCCAACTGTCCACATGTCGAACCCCCACAAATGTACTGATTGTAAGTCGCTTTGGACAAAAGCACCTGCTAAATGCCGCCTTTACCCAAACAGCAGCACAAAAAAACAAGATGAAACTTGCTATTTTATTTGTTGTGATTGGAAGGTTATCAGTGAGATTGCACATTCTCATTTATAACTGCAGGTCATTTTGCAAACCATGAGTCAATTTCCAACTTGTGTCGTATACGATACAGATATTGTGCCTTGATAAAGTAGTACATTAGAGATGTACCTCTGCGTGTTGAACATATTCTGTGGCGACGATGATGACCTTGGAATATGAGTAGGCCGCTTGTCTAAGTTTTGTCCCTTCTCTCCTGCCGTACAGCGGTTCTCCACCAAGTCGGACGTGTGGAGTTATGGAATCTTGCTGTGGGAGATTTACTCCTTTGGGCGTGTGCCTTATCCCAGAATTGTAAGTGCTGCCAAGAATCTGGTGACTCATTATTATACAAATTTAAAATTCATTGGATGTTATTGATGTGGCACGGATATCTCATATATGTCTTTATATCGGCATACATTTGTTAAAAAACCCGCAATGGATAAACCACTGCCAAACAGTAGAACAATACTGTTATTGGAATACATTTGCGATACAAACCTATTGGACCACGGGTTGGACTTGAAATAATAATCTGCGACATTCCTCCCTAGCAATAAATGAAGTATCTATATTGCAGTCTATATTTGTCCTGTATTTGGCCTCAGCACAGTAAACACACAGAGAGTCGCGTTGCTCTCAGAGTTCTCTGACTGGACCAGGCCAGGTGAAACCCTCACAAGACCAGTAGATGGCATGCTTTATTAAAGGACCAACAAGCTGTGTTCCCAGAAGAGTAGCAGTGTGTTTCATCTGTGTCTGGCTCTTTGTTTCTCTCTGGCTCGGTCAGAGTCCTGACCAAACATCACAAATCCACAATGAACAAAAAAGAAAAAAAAAAAAATATATATATATATATATATATATATATATATATATATATATATATATATATATTGGTTAAAAGGCTCAAAAGCCATTGAACAGACAGACACACAGACATACTTTATTGATCCCTGAGGGAAATTGCGTCAATACACAGTTATACTTTATATATATTGAACTATACACAGTTATACATTTCGTGAAATAATCTCTGCCTCTGTCTCTCTCCCTCTCTCCCTCTCTTCCTCTCTCCCTCTCTCCCTCTCTCCCTCCCTCCCTGCCTCCCCCAGCCTCTAAAGGACGTGGTGCCCCGGGTGGAGAAGGGCTACAAGATGGACGCCCCCGAGGGCTGCTCGGCGGTGGTGTACGACCTGATGAAGCAGTGCTGGACCCTGGACGCGGCGGTGCGGCCGTCCTTCCACATGCTGCGCGAAAAACTCAAGCACATCCGGGCTAAGGAGCTCTACCTGTGAAGAGGAGAGTAGGCCGAGGAGCAGGAGGAGGAGGAGGAGGAGGAGGAGCAGCAGCAGCAGGAGAAGGAAGAGGAGACACAGGAGCAGAAGGAGGAAACCAGACGTAGCCCGGAACAGTGCTACCTGTAACCAC
>JAXIVH010000005.1:1343831-1363831 GCA_036785325.1 Urophycis tenuis | reverse complement strand
CCTCTCCAGGAGGACTTGACCATTGACGCTATAATAAACAGATTTTTATGATGATGTCAATGCTCGTCATTTTTGCTGTGATTTCTTTCGTGGATCGAGCGAATCCAGAGAGGTTTGCTCACGGGCAGCCTGGCGTGTTTGGCTGCACTGCCCTGAACAGCAGGTGGAGACAGAAATACCAAGCAAACCAAGCACTGAGTGGAGGGTGGAGAGGGCAGAGGTAGGCCCGCGTCCCACCTGACCTGATATCACAGCCACACACTACTGGGGCCTGTTTGTTATTATATAGTAAAAAAAAAAAAAACACGTTTAGATAAAATTTGGGGTGAAATGCATGGGACCATGTGGTATTATTATACCTTTATACCATGTTATATGATTATATACATTACAATTTAAACACCAACATTGATGTATGTGTGACTCATATCATTCCAGGTTAAAAACACTTTTTAATGGGTTTTGTATCCATAAATATTTATTTGTAGTGTGTGTGTGTGTGTGTGTGTGTGTGTGTGTGCGTGTGTGTGTGTGTGTGTTTGTGTATTCATCTTTGTGTGTGATAGATAGATAGATAGATAGATAGATAGATAGATAGATAGATAGATAGATAGATAGATAGATAGATAGATAGATAGATAGAGAGTCAGAGTCAGGCTGACCGTCAGTCAGTCAATCATGTTTGGTAAGGTGGAGCACAATTGGCCCTGGCCTATGGTGTGTGTATGGTGGCAGGCCTGAAACAACTTTGCAAAATCTTGAGACAGCCTGAATCCTCCAGCCCAGCCAACCCCCTCCCCCAAACTAAGTTAGTTACCATCTCAATGCGAGGAGAGCCCGGGCTATTGGTAGTTTTCAAGTGTGGTGTGAAAGGAGAGAGCTGTAAAATACATTGATGCTGAAACCTCTCTCTATTGATAGGCCCCAGTGCGTGAACAATCTTCAGCCCGCGGAGACACTGGGCCGCTGCATGGCCAATCTGACACAATTGGGGTGAAACGGGCCAGAAAATACTATTCTCTCCCATTCTCTTCTATCAATCGGGGCTTAAAACGCGGCAGAATGAAGAGCATTCGGGGAGAGCCAGTGAAAAGGGCGACAATTAGGGAGAAGTTATAAGAGGACGCCTCGCACACCACGGCAGTTATCATAGCCGTCTCCCCCTGCCTCTGCCTATCTCTTAAAAAGAAACAGATTTGTTTTTCTGCGCTGAAAACCGGAGCAGTGGGTTGCAGATGTGAGCTTCTTGCAATGGAATGTGTTCTGACGGCCGGGTCTCGTAAGCCCTGCCGGTCCATGCAGACATGATAGCAGCCCGCCGTGGACCACACACACGCACCGCGACTTTCATAAAGGGAACATTATAAACATCTCGTTCATCTCATCATATGTGGAATTGCACCCCCCCCCCTAAAAAAACGATGTTGCTATAGAAATGGGTCCTGCGGTTGAATCCTGAGTGCGGACCAATCGCTGGCCCGTATTCCAAATAAGAGAGGGGGGAAGGAAAACTTTCCTTTCTTTTTTTTCAGCAGAAGGAGGGGTGTTGTGGGGAAATGCTCGACAGAGCGTGAAGCGTAACTGCAAGAGGGGACAAAGGCGCATAGCGGGGGGAAACAGGGCAGACCCCACGGTTTTGACCATAATAACCCACGGAATACGCGCATGGACGTGTGTGCGCACGACGCGACGGGACGAGTGAAGCCACCCCACGGTCCCACGGCCGGAGAGATGACTGCGCGTTTACAAACGTGAGACGTGGACTGTAAAACTTTGCAAAAGAATGCGTGTCAACTTTGGACACGGCGCCGTTGAACACGGCGGACCACTGGATACTCTTCACTGAAGCGAGGACTCTGGGTTTCCACGGTTCTGAAGTCCAACTTCCTCGTTGCTTTTCCACGGAATAAGTTTTACTGTGTTTGTTCTCTTTTGGTTTACCAGCCCCGCTTGGTGGCTTTTTTTTGTGTATGCAAAGTAACGGCACACGGTTGGTCGGATATCGGATGATAATGACGGGTGCGGGAAGGACACGGCAACATAGTTAAACCCTCAATCAAACAATGACCGCATCATCGTCTCCTAATTTGCTGGCCTAATGTGCCGATCTCACTGGTGGGGGAGAAGGTGCGCGTCACTGAACTAGAACCGCCGTCTAAAAGCATGAAATGTGGGTGCTGCGCCCTGGCGCTTCTCCTGTGGGTGAAGCTGGCGGCGGTGGTGGTGGTGGTGGCCCTGGACACCCAGCTCATCTGCTGGCAGGCTCTTCTCCGGTGCCACGACGAGCCCGAATGCGAGCTGGCGTACGGTCAGTACCTGGCGGCGTGCGAAGGTAACCTCAGGGGAACGCGGAGGCAATGCCCGAGCCATTGTATCAGCGCGCTGATCAGACTGAACCACACCCGCAACGGTCCGGACCTGGAGACATGCGACTGCGCCCGGGACGCCGATTGTGTGAGGGCGAAGCAGGCGATCGAACCGTGTCTCCCCCGCAGACACCCGGGCGACGCCGGCGGGATAGGCTGCACGGAGGCCCGGCAACGCTGCGAGGAGGACAGCAGCTGCCACACCTCCCTGACGGCCTACTTGTCATACTGTGGACAACTCTTCAACGGCCGGAAGTGCTCGTCAAGGTGCAAAGCCACCATCCAGCTGATGCTCTTAATTCCCAACGGCGTGCTGCTAAACCGCTGTGTTTGCGATGGGGTGGAAAGGCCGTTCTGTGAAGTGGTCAAGGAAAACATGAGCAAACTCTGCTCCATTGGAGACCACAGCGCGCACTCGGAGCAGCCTGAGGTGGACGATGTGTACGACGATGAAGATTACGACCCGAAAAACGGAGAGGAGTACACGGACACTCACTCGGGTTCTCGGCAGCTGTCCGTCTATCTGCCGTTGTTGTATTTGCCCCTAGCACGGATATTCGTTTGAAGTCCACTGAAAGCAGCAGTTGCTGGAGGGGGGGCTTCTTGCCATAAATGAGCAGCAGGGTGATGATGGTGAGCAGACTGAGAACATGTAGGCTTTTCTAAACACTGCAGAATCCCCCCCCCCCTTGACTTCAAATGTTACTGAGCAAATGAAGGGTCTGTCTACTGCCACCAGAGAGACTGTAGATCTTGTGTGCGGGCGGGTCATTGTACGAGTGGACTGCGTGGCTTCCGTTCACTTGGGACGCTTGACCCGAGGAGGCCATCCAGGACCAGGGGAGATGAACTGTGGTCCTTGTGGGCACGCGCTGCGCGGGGCCCCGGCGTCATCAGCCCATTGCTGTGTTTTCTATCACTTAAACGGCTGACCAGTTTGTTGAGCTAAGTCTCAATGGTCCTTGGAGTGGGTCTTTATTAAGACTAAAAACAAACATGGGAGCCGGCCAGCGCGGGCCCTGTGTTTGCACTCCACTTCATCCCGGGGGCCGCTGCTTTGTAGCGGCGACCACACTTCAAATATCTGTGTCAACGGCCCCCGCAGGACAAACAAGGGGTCTGTGATCAACGCCTCGAATGAACTTAAGTGCCTCTCAGTCTCCTGTCTGGGAGCCCCCCCCCCCCCTCCTGTATGAGATGGTTTTGTTGTTGATCTTTAACCGCCCCCCCCCCCCCCCCCCCCTCGCCGTACGTCACCCACTCCCAGCACCCTGCCTTAAGGAACCCGTGGCATGACCCCTCCCCCTCCCCCCCCCCCACGCCGTCACCACGTCTCACGGGACAGCGCCGGTCCGATGGGCGTCAAATGCTTATTTAATGGCGCGGTGTCTTTGTAGACCGACGTGTTCTGTCTAGGGAACAGAAAGGTGCACGCTGCCGCGAGATAGACTAATAAGACTGTTATATCACCCGGCTGAAGGGTGATACCTCACACATGCCCAAGATATAGCTAGTTTTCTTCTGAAGTGGTGCTTCCAGATGAATGTATAAGGGTGAGCCGTTTCAGACTGGGCTGCATGCGGTGGACATATAGTGGGAACATATAGGTCCATGTCTCAAAATGTGCAAACTTTTGACTCGCACAGCTTGAATATATAGTTCCCTACATGGTTTGGTATTCACTCTTACACATTTACATTAGGTTTTTTACAGGGGGGGTGACTCATGGAAAGTTTTTTTTTTTTTACAGTTGAAGGCCAATTCAATTGGTTGGCTCAGCATTTGTTGAAAGTGATCCTGTGTTACAGCATATTGGTTTTGCACAGTTTTCCTCGCTGCCCCAAGTTTATATTTTCACGGCACACGTTTCAACTGTCGACCACTGCCTTATTATAGTGAAAGTGCCTTGCTCATTGGGAACCTCAGCAATAGTTGCAGGACATTCCCATTGACCTCCTGTTTGAAAGATTGACCTGTAGTCTTCACAAGCTTTCCAACAGTGAAACAAATGAAGGCCTCCGCTGTTCCTCTGCTCTATCGTGTTTCCTAGCTTGTCACTCGTCTCTAAACTAATCTCTATTTTTCTATGAAGGTCATGAATGTTTATTTCAATGTGTGAACATCTAGCTGTTCATTAAAGGGAAATTGTTGATATTTGTTAAATTATGAAGGTAGAGATTGAGGAATGTATGTATATCACATTTATATGCTGTACGTCATGTTTACTTTAATGTCAAGTTTAATACAATAACAACATCTATTAACAGTCAGATTTTAGACACAAAGTCAGACATAACATCATGTTTCATCTCGGTGCTGGGATAACACCACAGCACTCTCCTCTCCTGTATGAATTTGTTTTTTGTAATAAACTGTTTTTGAACCGTTGTTGCATCTTTCTCTTATGAACATGACCAGCCTCTACCGAAACACCCGGCGCTGACATAAAGAAGCACAGAGAGAGAGACGAGACTTCAGGCAGAAGAACGACCGTTTTCTACCTGAACACAACACGGCCCACCTCCTCACTGTGCCGTAGGTAGTGAGTGTGTGTACCAAGCTGGACAAAAACTCAACAGAAACCGCTTGATTTGATATCCACCCAGCGACACAAAAGCCCTGTGCTCTCGCTTCCCTCCAGTTTCTGTTATAATGCTGCTATTGTGTAATACCTGAGGGATTAAATGTGTAACCTAAACTCTGGCAGGAATGTGACCTCTCCTCTCCGCCAGCCACACATCCTCATTAACTTAAACAGAGATGCTATAGTGAGATACAGTCAGAGGCAGTGGGCAGATGACAAAGGCAATGCCCGGCACTCGAACAACCAGCCCTACGAAGGCCGACGCATGCAGAAGAGTTGCTGTGTTTGTCTTTCCACTTCCCCCTGCCAAAGGAGTTCACCTCGCGAGCTGTGGTTTGCTCATTATTTGCCGAAGTATTTACGAGTCATTAGCTAACCGTAAAATGGGGTGTCTTGAGTTGGAGTCATTTCACTTTAGCACCTTTAGCTGGTGCAGAGTTCACACCTGTTGTTTTGATTTTCACCTCGGTCCCACTCTAGGGGTTTGGCCAACTTATTTTGCATTTTGAGAGTAAAACAGCAGTTATTGCCCCAAAGCTTGATATTGTTAACAGACATCGTGTTAACAACTATTGGTGGTGTGAGAACATTGCATCTATTTTATAAACTGTGTATACGCTGTTGTTCTCTCTGAATGATAATGGGCCATCATTGTTTGATGAATGTTGGTTCGGTGGTTTAAATTGTCCTCTCGTTGTTCCACTTGGTAAAACACAAGGAAGCCTCTACTGTGGCCCATGAGCCTGGAACCATTTCTCTTGTGTTACCATGTCCGTGTTTCAACCCCGTAGTAATAGTGCCAAAGTAGATGCACAAACTCTCATGTCATTTGCAAATTATTTTGGTATGATTTTCCGATTCCCTAGGGAAAAGTAGATGACATTTTCAAATGTCTCTGACTTGTCTGTCTCTCTCCGTGACCACAGGAATGTTTTCCACGGCATTTCACATTTCAATTGTGAAACAAAATAAGAGAGTGCAAAAGAGAGACATTTTACTTACAACACACTTCAGCTGAGTTGAAAGCTTCAAAGTGCTGCAGAAAAAAACACACACACACACATCCACGCGTACGCACACACGCACAAACACACACGCACACACACACAGACACACACGCACGCACACACACGCACACAGACACACACACACACAAACACACACACACGCACGCACACACTCAAACACACAACCGCACCACCAAGGGTCTTTTTCGTTTTTTTTTTTTTTAAGTGGGTAGAAATAAATAAAAGTTGTGTCTATGGCTGCAGTGGTTGTCTGCGCTGTGCTTCACTGTAGTTTTGGTTTTGAGTTCGAAAACCTACATTGCCCACATCTCAACCTCCCTCCACACATCCACCCACCCTTTCAAATACCCCCACCCAGCTTCTGGGAACAAAATCAAAACAAACATGAGCGGAGCAGTCTCTGGTCGGGGGTGGGGGGTGGGGGGAGTAGGGGTGGGGGGGGGGGGGGGGGGGGGCTACGGGTTACAGAGGCAGCAGTGTGCTGGAGCCCATTTTCTAAATTATCTTTATTCAACGTTCCTTTGGAACAAACCCCTAAACCTCCCCGCCCCCCTTCTCCGCCCCCCAGCCCCTCCTCCTCCTCCCCCTCCTCCTCCTCCTCCTCCTCCTCCTCCTCCACCCAACCACGCAAAGTGGGAACGACACGGGGGGGATTAGGGGGAGCACGGTGCTGTCCGTAGCCTCGTCCGTACCGCGGCCCTTTCACCAAAGACCGTCTGGGCGCTGCGGCGTGCGTGACGGTGTTGTCGGGAGTCAAGGGCGTCCATGCCGCGGCCCCCCGGAGCCCAGGAACACAGACACCCCCCCACACAAACCCCACCACCACCACCACCACCCCCCCAGGCCGCTCTGATCCAGAGAGACCAGGCGGCCACACCAATCTGCTGCCGCCTTCCTCCACACTGTCAACATGGCCCATGAAAGGGAGGGGGACGAGAGAGAGAGAGAGAGAGAGAGAGAGAGAGAGAGAGAGAGAGAGAGAGAGAGAGAGAGAGAGAGAGAGAGAGAGCGTAGCTTAATAATTGGTCTCGATGGAGCCCCAGTGCAATGGAAGCCAATTAAACCACAATGCTGTAAGTTGTGGTTTTGGAAACTGGGAATTTGGGGGGGATGGGGGTGCGTTTCCCAGTGAGTTTATGGCCAGACCGTTGTGTGTGTTTGTGTGTGTGTGTGTTTGAGAGAGAGAGAGAGAGACACACACACTGATCTGGGGTTATGCAGATACAAAGAAAAGATAAATAAACTCCAACCAAGATAAAATATACATTAAAGAATCAGAGAATACATTATACATACTTTTCTCCCAAGTTGTTTTGGTCTGGTGTGACCAGTAGGGGCCAATAGCTGCCTGAAACACACCATAACAGCAGGCCTACAAAGATATGGACTTCCTTCATCATGAAAGAAGTACCTTCAGAAGAACCTCCGCCGTGTCCTGTTCAGACCCCTGGACCCAGAGCTGCCTTTCTTGTGGCTACTGGCTCCGGGACTTGGACTTGCAGCTTGTTTCATGTAGAGAATGTAGAGAATAGCTTCAGGCCTCCATTGAAAACATAGCATTTTACCGGCCTGGTAACCAAGTTAAACCTATCCCTATATGAGCCAGTGTTTGTGATTTCACAAATGGGTTTAAACCGTGGTAATCCATTATGCAAAGTGACATGTGATTTACTTGACCAGCTAACCTCAGAGAGAAGAGGCAGGATGTGAGGGGACGTGAGGGTGTTTTACAATTAGCATTTTCACAGATCCACGCGTTTCTCAGAGAGGGTAACTGTAGAGATGCTGCTTAACACTGCTCCTTCTGGCTTGATGTCAACTCCTTTTAATTGAAGGAAAAAGCAACTCAAGTCCTTCTCACAGCACACTGGTTTGCCGAATGTGTGGATTATAATTAAGAAAAACAGCCTGTGATTAGGTCAAAGGTCAGATAGTTTCCAGGAAACATCCAAGAAATAAAAAAAAGGCCCAAAAATCCTGGATCTGCTATAGATGACTGCAGCTGAGCTAAAAAAAAACAAAAAAAAAAGTAAAGCAAATATTAAAAATTAAATAAATAATCCAAACAGATTCAACCTGACGGCCATATTTTCCAGCCCTGCATGAGAGCACCGGAGCATAAGCGGCCCTCAGAGTCGCTGGTGGCAGACTGCCCGCTGCTTCCTCCCCAGCTGCTCTGACGCGCAGCGGTCCTGAAGACAGCCTGTTCTGAACACGGCTGGTGCTGAAGACGGCTGGTGCTGAAGACGGGCGGTTCTGAAGACGGGCGGTTCTGAAGACGGCCGGTTTTGAAGACATGCGGTTCTGAAGACGGCCGGTTCTGAAGACAGCCGGTTCTGAAGACGGCCGGTTCTGAAGACGGCCGGTTCTGAGGACGGCCAGTTCTGAAGACTGCCTGTTCTGAAGACATGCGATTCTGAAGACGGCCGGTTCTGAAGACGGGCGGTTCTGAAGACGGGCGGGTCTGAAGACAGGCTGTGCTGAAGACAGCCGGTTCTGAAGATGGCCAGTTCTGAGGACGGTCGGTTCTGAAGACATGCGGTTCTGAGGACGGCCGGTTCTGAAGACGTGCGGTTCTGAAGACGGCCGGTTCATTAATACCAGGGACCTGCTGCTCACACCTTTTGACACTTGAGTCATTCCGATGTCTTGCCGTGGAGCGAGTGGCTGTGGAGATCTCAAAGAGCACACAGATTCCTGAAGACTACCCCCCCCATTACCTTCTGCATAATGACTGAAAAGCAAACACCTTTGAAAATAAGAACACAGCACTTTAATGAATGTGATTAATAACAACATGGCAACACGTAGCTTTTGGCTACTTTTGTTTCATTCAAACAACCAGCAGCAGAGATGTAAAACCTTCCATGATGCACATGAAGCAGGTCAGTGACGGTCTACAAACTGTGGATTTTCAACCTGCCTGGCAGTGCCACCCCCCACCCCCTCCCTCACACACACACACACACACACACACACCCCTACACACACACACACACACACACCCTGAGGCCGTGGGCCTCACTACTGGTCGCTGTTCGCCTCAAAAGCATCGCCGCTGCCAAACCCCCGAGAAGCGAATGCAAGTCTAGTGTAAATAAGGCACAGGCCGGACCTCTCCGGGTCTCTCCCCCTATTAGCGGTGGGGAGGGCTCCCGTCGGGGGAGAGGGCACCGTAAGGCTGTGGTCGGCCCAAAGCAAAGGCAGTGGAGAGGGGGAGAGACAGCGGGGAAGCCGGTGATAGATAGAGCATCGACATGAGAGAGAGAGAGAGAGAGCAAGAGGGTGAGAGAGAGAGAGAGAGAGGAGGTAATCCCATCGGTTTGTTTGTGTGTGTCTGCGTGGTGAAGCCCTAATGTGATACGCACAAGGAAACATCACATCATTCGTTTCACAGTGGATTCCTAATCGCTATACAGTGTCTGATGGAGCAAGCATGCCTGGTGTGAGAGGTTTATCTCATTTCAACATTTTGTGGTGAAAAAAAAAAAAAATTCCTACAGTACTTAGTTGACTACTTTCCCCTCAATAAAACACAGCAAAGTGAGACAAAGACCTCCGGCGCTTTGGTAGAAATCTTCATCGAATACTTGAAAAGAAGTCTCTCTGACGGCCACAACGCGCCCCCGCCACCAGCCCGACTGGGCAGAACACGTCTCAACCGCTCATCCAAAACCCACTTTGTCGTTTGTTTTCAGACCAGATTAGCTGCTTCCCCACCCCCCCCCCCCACACACACACCCCACACCCCCCACAATGCAAATGCAAAGTGAGGCTCTTCTTGCCAGGGCATCTGGCTGACCGCGACCAGCCGTACAGCAGCCGCCAGAGTTCTTCCAGGGGCAGCGGCTGGCAGGAGGCCCGGTGGCCCATCAGGGTGAGACGTGCTACCAGGGGGGGGGGGGGGCGGGCGTCGGGCCGGTTTTTGCGGGACGGCTTCTGGGGAGCAGCTTGTGGCGGTGTCGGTCCGGGGCCTCCCGTGCTTCACCAGAACCAGAGGAGGGGCGTGGAGGGAGCGTGGAGGGGGTGGAGGGGGTGGTGCTGGCGCCTGCACTTCACTGCAAACAGCAAGCTGAGGAACCAAACAACAACACAGCAATAATTACGAGGTCAGCGTTGGCTAGTCTGTATTAGTAGGCTGCTTTTGCGCCCGTTGCTATTTCCGTAGGTCTTTTTTGCGCGGCACTGGAGGAGGCCGGTTGAAAACTCTCTGAAACGTGGGTGGGAATCACACATAAAGGAGTTTGACGTGCTGAAAACCAATTCTAATTCCTGGTGAAGGCGGGTCTCATGAGGGGAATGCGTGCGGTTCAAATGTCAACATTGTCCTACCGACAACAAACCTATGGGTTACTACCATGAAGGCCTACGTCTCCGGGAAAAGAGATTTTGCGTGGAACAACCCCCCACCCCCCCCCCTCCCAGAGTACCCATTATCCAGAGAGGGCCAGCCCTGAACTGGTGTTGAGAGTTGAGCATGACATGCTCCCAGCAGCTGTGTACGGTAGCTGCTGCATCTAGGGCTCTGCTCTTGGTTTAACCTTCACATCAATGGACAACTGGCAACAAGCTTTGACCTTCACACACACACACACACACACACACACTCAGATGCACACACACACCACTGTTGAAATAGTCCAAGCCCCAGAGTTGTTCGTTTTTGGGTGTACGTTTTTTTGTTTCGAGTGAAACGTGAGCGACAGGGAGTTTGACTACGTTTGGCAGAAGCTTGGTTGACCTACTCGATGAAAGCAACCCTTCGTTCAGTCAGTGAATGGTCAGAGGTTCGATTACCAACAGGACTGAGCCGTTCTTGAGCGGGTCTGTGTTTGGTCTAAATATCAGCACCACAATGTGTGAGTGTGAGACGGCCCGGGGGGGAGTTTGGACGTGGGAAGCTGTATGTGTTCCTGTGTTTGGAGGTGGGCAGCTGTATGTGTTCCTGTGTTTGGTGTAGCGTCGGATCAGCAGGACGGCCCAGGGTATCGCTGAGTGACTCTGTAATGGATCAGGGTGTCGTGTCTGTACGGGGACCAGAACAGCTCTGTAATGGACATGGATCAGGGTGCCCTGTCTGTACTGGGACCAGAACAGCTCTGTACTGGACATGGATGAGGGTGCCCTGTCTGTACTGGGACCAGAACAGCTCTGTACTGGACATGGATCAGGGTGCCCTGTCTGTACTGAGACCAGAACAGCTCTGTAATAGACATGGATCAGGGTGGTGTGTTTGTACTGGGACCAGAACAGCTCTGTAATGGACATGGATCAGGGTGCCCTGTCTGTACTGGGACCAGAACAGCTCTGTAAAGGACATGGATCAGGGTGCCCTGTCTGTACTGGGACCAGAACAGCTCTGTACTGGACATGGATGAGGGTGCCCTGTCTGTACTGGGACCAGAACAGCTCTCTACTGGACATGGATCAGGGTGCCCTGTCTGTACTGAGACCAGAACAGCTTTGTAAAGGACATGGATCAGGGTGGTGTGTCTGTACTGGGACCAGAACAGCTCTGTACTGGACATGGATCAGGGTGGCGTGTCTGTACTGGGACCAGAACAGCTCTGTAAAGGACATGGATCAGGGTGGTGTGTTTGTACTGGGACCAGAACAGCTCTGTAATGGACATGGATCAGGGTGCCCTGTCTGTACTGGGACCAGAACAGCTCTGTAAAGGACATGGATCAGGGTGGTGTGTCTGTACTGGGACCAGAACAGCTCTGTACTGGACATGGATCAGGGTGGCGTGTCTGTACTGAGACCAGAACAGCTCTGTACTGGACATGGATCAGGGTGCCCTGTCTGTACTGGGACCAGAACAGCTCTGTAAAGGACATGGATCAGGGTGCCCTGTCTGTACTGGGACCAGAACAGCTCTGTACTGGACATGGATCAGGGTGGCGTGTGTGTACTGAGACCAGAACAGCTCTGTACTGGACATGGATGAGGGTGCCCTGTCTGTACTGGGACCAGAACAGCTCTGTACTGGACATGGATCAGGGTGGTGTGTCTGTACTGGGACCAGAACAGCTCTGTACTGGACATGGATCAGGGTGGCGTGTCTGTACTGGGACCAGAAAAGCTCTGTAATGGACATGGATCAGGGTGCCCTGTCTGTACTGGGACCAGAACAGCTCTGTACTGGACATGGATCAGGGTGGCGTGTCTGTACTGGGACCAGAACAGCTTTGTACTGGACATGGATCAGGGTGCCCTGTCTGTACTGGGACCAGAACAGCTCTGTACTGGACATGGATCAGGGTGGTGTGTCTGTACTGGGACCAGAACAGCTTTGTACTGGACATGGATCAGGGTGGCGTGTCTGTACTGGGACCAGAACAGCTCTGTACTGGACATGGATCAGGGTGCCCTGTCTGTACTGGGACCAGAACAGCTTTGTAATGGACATGGATCAGGGTGGCGTGTCTGTACTGGGACCAGAACAGCTCTGTACTGGACATGGATCAGGGTGGCGTGTCTGTACTGGGACCAGAGCAGCTCTGTACTGGACATGGATCAGGGTGCCCTGTCTGTACTGGGACCAGAACAGCTCTGTACTGGACATGGATGAGGGTGCCCTGTCTGTACTGGGACCAGAACAGCTCTGTACTGGACATGGATCAGGGTGCCCTGTCTGTACTGGGACCAGAACAGCTCTGTACTGGACATGGATCAGAGTGGCGTGTCTGTACTGGAACCAGAACAGCTCTCTAATGGACATGGATCAGGGTGGACTGTCTGTACTGGGACCAGAACAGCTCTGTAATAGACATGGATCAGGGTGGCCTGTCTGTACTGGGACCAGAACAGCTCTGTAATAGACATGGATCAGGGTGGCGTGTCTGTACTGGGACCAGAACAGCTTTGTACTGGACATGGATCAGGGTGCCGTGGCCACACAGGGGCCAGGACAGCAGCAGCAGCAAGAGCAGCAGAACAAGATGAAGCAATGCTCCCCGTGAAACCTGAGCCTCCTCTGGAGTCACTGAAGTCCCACCACTACTGCATGATTTTTTTTTTTTACCCATAATTCCCCAAGAATGTCTCTCTGAAAACAGGATATTGTCCGGCTTTCCACTATCCATCCTGCTGCTGAGCTCAGGGAAAATGGGAATAAGCTGTAGAGCAAGTTCTGAGGCAGCGTATATATATATATATATATATATATATATATATATATATATATATATATATATATATATATATATATATATTATGAAAATGTAATACGGTTTATATACAGTATGTATCTTCCTGTCACATATTCAGTAATAACATTACGTGTGTATCTGTGTGTGTGTGTGTGTGTGTGTGTGTGTGCGTGTGTGTTACAAAGTCCTCCCTAAGCTAGAGCCCAGTCTCCTTTCCACGGCGTTGTTTTTACTAGAGGCCAGAGGACAGCCTGGCTCAGGGCCGCTCCGACTCGGAATCAAAGAGCCAGACGTTCCCACTGCGGCCCACCGCTCCGTAAGAGAAGGGCTCGTGTTTTACTAGTGGAAAAAAACCTCCACTGGGGGGGAGGGGGGGGGGCAGTTCTCAATAATGTCGTCGTCCCCCCACGCATTCAGACACACACACAGATTTGCTGACTGTGTACGCGCACACACACACACACACACACACACACACACACACACACACACACACACACACACACACACACACACACACACACACCACACGGCGGCTGGGATGCACACACACACACACACACACACCACACGGCGGCTGGGATGCACACACACACACACACACACACACACACACACCACACGGCGGCTGGGATGCACACACTCACAGCTCCTGACGGACTCTGCCAGCGACTCACGCTCCAGGGACACGGCCTTGTGGGTCTCCTGCATCTGAGGGGGGGAGACAGACAGGAGACACACAGGAGACGCTAGACGCATGCACAACAACAACGCCACACAAACCCCCGTGGGCTTGTGCACTTGGTACACTTCATGAGTCGAACAGATGAGCGGCACGATGAATTCATTCCATTCTATGCATGTTACATTTTGGGGGAATTTATAAAAGGCAATGCAAATGATTGTCTTTTGCTCGTGTTTTAGGATTGATCTGACATGGAGGACGTTCTCTCACCTTGATGTTCTCCTTGATGTACTCAGCTCTGTTCATGAGGCTTTTAATCTGGCAAGAAAAACAGGTTCCGTGTGCATTACATACAAACAACATGTCACGTAACACAGCAAGACCCTGATGAATTAAGAACCAGGAGTGGGATGAGATTCATATAACGAGGGCACGGCAACGCACACAGCAGCAGTTAAAACAGTCCTCTTAAAGGTTTGGGGACAATTACATGTCATTACAGTAAACTCTGAACTTCTAATCAGAAGTCTGACTGTTTGCCATGTTGAACATGTCTTTCTATTGATCTTGAAGGAAGAACACATTGGCAGGGAGGGCTTGATAAGCTTATACTATGCTGATATGGGAGTTCATGACCCCTGTAGGCTTAATATTACTGATGAGGGGGAACCAAGGAACGGACTGCACCTATGTGTAAACCATGACCTTCACATCAAGGTGTTTTACTCTGCAGCACATGAGAGAGGGTTATGGAGCCGAGTTTAACTACACCAGAGTGGAGACGCGCTGAAATGTGTGCTGCTGAGGCAGATATTAATGCACATGGTGGCCAGTCAGTACCACATGTCTCCTCTTTGCTCTCACACACATGCTTTCCATTGAGCTTAGACACACACACACACACACACGTACACAAACACACACACACACACATACACATACACATGCACACACGCACACGCACATACATGCACACGCACACATACACATACACACACACACATACATACACATAAACACACACACACACACACACACACACACATGCACACACGCACACACACACACACAACCACACAGAACGAATTGATTAGTATAGCCGCATCTGAGTTTACTTAAGACAAGAGCAAATAAAACTTCAAATGCGATGGTTTGGGGCCTCTCCCTAAACCTGTTTTGTTTTGTTTCAGAGATTGTTGTTGTTTGTTGTCGTCTTAGCAGTTGATCAAACAATGCACAAATAACAAGAAGGCCTTACTGTAGACCACACATCAGGCCTCTTGTCTTAAAAAAAGATTAGTTCCCACAGCCATCCCTGAAACACGCAACAAACAACACATTTTTTCCTACATTTGGTCCAATTACAAGACATTCTTATATAGTTTGACATAGGGTGGGATTTGTAAATAATCCAACAGTCTGTAAAATACCACACAAGTAACACTGATATGTAACACAAATGTTACAAAGCCAGTAGACACTCCAGCACATAGAGAGAAAGGACTCAGGTAGTGTTAGAAGGCCGGAACATCTCGCATGGCTTGGGGAAATCAAGGGAAGGGAACATAACATAAATTGTCTGGTGATCTCAACTGTGAGGGTGATGGATTGTGTTATTAGGCCTGGAGAATATTACATATAAATCACTTATTTTGTGATTTCCTGAACTCACCTCACTGTGGAGCAGTTCCCGCCTGCGGCCCTGTGGTTCAGCTGGGAACACACACACACACGCACACACACACACACACACACACACACACACACACACACAGCGTCATGGAGGTGTGTGTGTGTGTGTGCGTGTGTGCGTGCGTGTGGACAGTTGGGTGAACATTTGGGGAAAAGATGGATAGAAAATTGCATTGTAATACATGGCTTATCGGTCTGATCATAGCGGAGGTGGTGGAGGTGGTGGTGTAGCTGGTGGTGTAGCTTGTGGTGCTGGAGGGGGGTGGGGGGCAGTAGATTGCTGCTGGCAGGAGGACCCAGGGCTCCATCAGGGTAAAAACGGCTCTGCTGCTAGTAAGTGGGCCAGCATTTTCTCAATTAGGCGGCCATCAAGGAATGGAGAACAAGAGGTGGAGACACCCAAAGAGAGGGCAGAGAGTGTGTGTGTGTGTGTGTGTGTGTGTGTGTGTGTGTGTGTGTGTGTGTGTGTGTGTGTGTGTGTGTGTGTGTGTGTGTCTGTGTGTGTGTGTGTGTGTGTGTGTGTGTGTGTGTGAGAGAGAATGTGTGTGTGGAGGGTAGGGGAGGAGGATGGTGGGGGGGGGGGGCTGGGCAAGGCATGTCAGGAAGTAACAAAAGACCTCCGGCCAAACAAAGGGGCAATGTTTCTCCCACAATCCCCTGGGGTTGTCTGCAGTGCCACCGAGCCAAGCCCCCTGATCCCAGAGAGGAGGAGGAAGAGGAGGAGGAGGAGGAGGAGGAGGAGGAGGAGGAGGAGGAAGAGCATGGGGTCGTGCTGGTGGGGTGGAGGGAGGAGGTGGCATTGTGTGTGTGTGTGTGTGTGTGTGTGTGTGTGTGTCTGTGTGTGTGTCTGTGTGTGTGTCTGTGTGTGTGTGTGTGTCTGTGTGTGTCTGTGTGTGTCTCTGTGTGTGTGTGTGTGTGTGTGTGTGTGTCTGTGTGTGTCTGTGTGTGTGTGTGTGTGCGTGCGTGCGTGCGTGTGTGTGTGTGTGTGTGTGGAGGCGGGGTGTTGGAGACATCCTCTATTAGAGAGATAATAGTTTTTATTTGTTTCCAGTGTGTAATAACACAGAGGGATCAACTGCGCGGCGTCAATGGGAAGCAGATGGCACTGCTGCCTCTACCACACACAGGGCGCTGGCAGCGCGGCCCAGACCCAGAGGCCCAGAGACCCAGCCTCAAAGCCACATCTGGGGCCCCTGCCTGGTCCAACAGGACCTTCTGACAGCACCGGGCCTAATAGACGCCAGGATGCTGGCTCCCTCTATGTGTCTCGCTTTGTCTCTCTCTCTCTCTCTCTCTCTTTCTGTCTCCCTCCCTCGCTCTCGTTCCCTGGCTCCCCCTCTCTCTTGCTGTCCACCCTCCCTCTCGACTCCCATCTCTTTGCCTCCGAGTCACTCTCTCATTCCATTATGTCTCTCTTTTTTGGTCTTTTGTTTTTTCCCCCCCCCTCCTTTCTCTCACTCCCTGTCTCCCCTTCTCTGGCGCTGCCCCCTCCCTCTCTGTCTCGTCTCCATTTCACTGTCTCCAAGTGACTCTCTCTCTTTCCATCATGTCTCTATTGGTCTTTGCTTTTTTCCCCTCTCTCACGTCTCTCATACAAGTCTCTCATTTCTGTTCTCTCTGTGTTACTCTTGAAAATAGAACAACCTTTTTGGCAGGGTATTATGCTGAACCGAACTCTCAACCAAAGCACTGATTTTGTGAATGGAAGGTATCTGGTTTGCTGAGTTGCTCATTGGCCGAGAACAATATAGCAACGATGCCAGGCTTATGGGGAGGGAATCCATGCAAGGGTCTCATGGTGTACAGGTTAAGGGTCTCATGGTGTACAGGTTAAGGGCCTCATGGTGTACAGGTTAAGGGTCTCATGGTGTACAGGTTAAGGGTCTCATGGTGTACAGGTTAAGGGTCTCATGGTGTACATGTTCAGGGCCTCATGGTGTACAGGTTAAGGGTCTCATGATGTACAGGTTAAGGGTCTCATGGTGTACAGGTTAGGGGTCTCATGGTGTACAGGTTAAGGGTCTCATGGTGTACAGGTTAGGGGTCTCATGGTGTACAGGTTAAGGGTCTCATGGTGTACAGGTTAAGGGTCTCATGGTGTACAGGTTAGGGGTCTCATGGTGTACAGGTTAGGGGTCTCATGGTGTACAGGTTAGGGGTCTCATGGTGTGCAGGTTAAGGGGAGATGTTGTCATGTACCTGCCAGCGCCAGCAGCAGCTCCCCCAGGCTTTGCTGGTAGAGGTCCAACACATCATGGTCGTCAGACCCGTTCTCCTCCTGGAACAGAGGCAGCGTTGTGTAGAGTTAGCGTTTCGTGTTTCCTTAGTGTTACCTCAGATTCCCATCAGGCGAGGCTTGGGGACTTTTTCAGCAAGGCTGGGCTCCTAAGTAAACCATTTCAAGCCAGGATGGACTCAAATCCTGAGCGTTTGGGTCCAGGCGCAAAGACGAGAGGACAACCGGTTCAAATAGTTCTCCTAATGATTCTCCGGTGCTGGCCCGAGGAGTCAGGCTAAAAAACACAGAGGGTGGCAGATTTCACCAGCTCTACGAGACTACAGGTTTAAAATCTGGGTTTTCAACGGTTTGGGAACAAAACCGCAGAAATCCTGAGGCAGGCTTTTGAGTAGATGTGAGTATAAAGAAACGCCTGCCTCTGGAACGGCACTCGGTTCTTGTGTAAATGCATCGGTTGTGAAGTATGACCGTTACGGTGCCATTTCCCTTTCCAAACTCTGGAAGTAAACCAGCACCTAATGAGCAGAGAGCTGGAGGGGTCGTCACAACTGCTTCCACTCTAGTGTTATAAAAACACCAAACCAGCGCCCACAGCCAGGCAAATATACAAGCAAATGTCCAAAACACTGTCTATTTTCTCCATAGCAAAATCCCATTGGAATTGGTACGCTCCACGTTTGGGCCAATGCTAATGGCCAACAGCTATGTTTGCTAATACGAGCCAAGACGTTTCCATCGATAACCACAACGGACCTTGGTAATTGCGATACGGGCCAGCTCCAGGGCCGCCAGCAGTCGTGGTTGTTCCCGGGACATCTCTGGGGGAAGATGGGTAGAGACACCACTGTCACCGCTGGATTCTACAACGGAATTCACGTACTCACACCGCAAGAGAGAAGATCTGCCAAGCGTGTTCGTTATTACCACCCACTCAGATTAACAGTAATAAACGCTCAAAATTAATTTGTAATCATGAAAGCTGGCACGCGATTCCCCGGCTCTCTCTCTCTACCGCACTATTGCACCACCTGTACACTTTCTTGTATTATATTACTATTTCTCGCACTACTTGTACATTGTTTACATTTTTTTTTACTTTTTTTTTTTTTAGACTGTTTACAGCCTGTTTCTGCTACTGTTAGTAACCGTTTACTACCTCGACGATCACTACCTCCACCTGCACTGTTTAGTGTTTACTGTCACTTTAATAACTACCGTTAATTACCGTCTCTTTAATAACTACTGCCACTTTTCATGTTTTTCAATTTTGCACTCTGCACCTTATTCTGCATTTCTGCATTTCAACCTGCACCTTTATCGCTCATTTGCACTTCTGGTTAGAACGCCAACTGCATTTCGTTGTCCCTGTACTTGTACTCTGCACAATGACAATAAAGTTGAACCTAATCTAATCTAATCTAATCTGATCTAATGCTGTGGCTCCCCAGGGGGGGGGATGGCCGAGTCAGCCAGGGGTCCCCGTTCAGCAGCGCGGGGTGGGTGGTGGGGGGGGGGGGGCGTTACCTCGCAGGACGTCCCTGGATGTCCTGGCCTCCTCAAAGTACACCCTGTTGTCCGAGGCCACCAGGGCCTTCAGTTCCTCCGCTCGGGACGCGTACTGACCGACCTGCGGGGGAGGCTCTCACAGTGAGTCAGGACAATCACGTCACACCAGACCAAGCCCCCCCCACCACCCCGAGATGACAGGCTGGATGTAGCAGTGGGTGTTAGGCCACCATGGTGTGGGATGGTGGTGGTTCATTTGGTTTCCCAAATATTACCCGTAGGGCAGAAAGGTCTTGTGCTGACAGTGAAATGTAAAAGGGGTAAAGGGGGCATTTAGCAGATGCTTTTATCCAAAGCGACTTACAATCAGTACATTTGTGGGGTTCGACATGTGGGCCAGTTTCAGGAGGAGGGGGGGATCAAGGGGATCGAACCGTCGACCCTACGGTTAGTGGATGACCCGCTCTGTCCACCCGCTCTACCCACTGAGCTACTGCCGCCCCGTGTTTTGACTCCCTGCTGAAAGGTTCTGGGTTTGAACCCCAATGTCTGTGACCTCCCTGTGGGTATCTCTGAGATACCCACAGGTATGCCTCACCCTTACCTTGTCGTTACTCCAATGACGTGCATCCCAAGTCAAGAGCCTCGGCGTCATTCTGGACAACACCCTTTCATTTGCACCCCATATTCAAAACATCACCCGAACTGCATTCTTCCACCTCCGCAACGTCTCCAGACTCCGTCCA
>JAXIVH010000005.1:1293831-1338831 GCA_036785325.1 Urophycis tenuis | reverse complement strand
TCCTATGGCACATAGGAGCAGTGGGGCTGCTATGTACAGCACCCGGGGAGCAAGTTGGGGTTCAGTGTCTAGCTCAAGGACACTTCGACATGCGGACAGGAGGAGGGGAATCGAGGGGATCGAACCACCGACCCTACGGTTAGTGGACGACACGCTCTTTCCACCCGCTCTGCCCACTGAGCTACTGCTGCCCCTCATGTGTTGTTCAACAACAGAGTTATCTGATGTCCCAATAACCAGTAGCATGGCTCAACCAATCTCACTCACCACAGAGAATGTCAAACTTATCTCAAACATACAGGAAACGCTCTTACACTGAAACCTACATTAAACATGACCACACAATGTCTCCACACACAACACAACACCATACCACCAAAGCGTGACGCACCAATCTGCTGCAGGAAGCGCTGCGCCACTCGCTCCGGCAGCAGCCTTCGACTGTGGATGAAGCGAGACAGATCCCCACCGGAGCACCACTCCAGGATGAGGTAGATGTTCTCGCTGTCCCACTAGAACATAAGAGTTCGGCGACGCGTCAATGAGAGCCTGAGGGACACCGGTGGTCATCATCACTGGTGTGAAGCCACTGGTGTGCCCCCGTTTACTGCTGCCCCTCGGAGCGAGGCAGCGTGCTACAGATTATATATCGACGGCTGCTTAGGCCGACGGCCCTGCTCACGAGTACCTGGAAGTCCTTCAGCTGGACTATGTGAGGGTGACGCACAGTCTTGAGGATTTCGATCTCCATGAGAAGGTTCTCCATGGACGTCTTGTTCAATGTCTTCTTCGCAACCACCTTCACGGCCACCGCTTCCCGACTGTCTCCCTGTAAGACACACGTTCCACACGGGGGACTCTAGCGTTCACCGTTCACCAAGGACATCTTCAGTCATCTCGCTACCATGTGGTGATACAGCAGCTTTACCTTTAGCTCAACAACAGGTTCTGTTTAGGTGAAAATAATGATGACAATAACCCAACCCAACAGAGAAGAAATGGGTTACGGGCCATGGCTGAGGCAGCAGAACAAAAATGCAATTTAGGCAAATAAATACATTACGGTAATGTATTTATTTGCCTGCAACCAAACCTTTGGTGGCATGCAGATTACATGGGGAAGCGGGCATGCCGTTGCCTGTTTCTCCATGCAAACCCACCTTGCTGTAGGCCTTGTACACCGTGGCGTAAGAGCCGCTGCCCAGGCGCTCTGTGAGGATGTAGTCCGCCAGCTTAGGGGGGCCGAAGTTCGAGCTGGACGCCATGGCCAACGCCTCATCAGATCACCCTAATGACAGAGCCATCCGAGGTGACATACTGTACACGTTCGCCATATCCTCCCTGACAGCCGCTCCTGGCGCATTATTCCACACGGAAAGCCATCGCACGCATGTAGGCCTGCGTGTCATATGTTTTGCACTGCACATTAAACCGCACATCACGTCCATGGGGGGGGTCCATAGGTCGTGGCAGGTTGTAAACACGGAACTAATGTGTAATAGCTGGAGCACAACGTTTTACCCCTTACATGTCAATGATCGATACCCGCCCGCCTCCCATTCTCTCCCTTAAAAAGGTCTGCTGTGTTGAAACGTACCTGTCGGTTGTGGAGGAGACGGCACAGGTGCGTGGCTGACTTGTTTACATCCCGGAGACCAAAGCGGCGTTACGCGAGTCACTACTGGAGGCTGCAGCGTCACCACCGCACGCCCAGGACCGCACTCCTAGGACCCTGGTTTGATTTAATTTGTGGTTTTAAGCCACTGGTGGCGCTTGCAAATGACGTTTAGGTAGAGGTATACGTCAACAAATTGTTTTGGGTGGTTATATGGTTTAGTTTGGGAGATTCATTCAGCATCCAAGAAAAAAAAAGATAAACTAGGGTCCTGGAACGGAGGTCCTATAAATGCGGTTCCGAAACTGCAGGAATACACGTCTTCTTTATTCACGTCAGCGACGTTCAAACTCCACGGAGCACAAACTACACCGCCCTCTACTGTTGGCTGTCTGTTACTGCGTCATGCGCGCCCTTTTATTTCAAAGTGATGCTCGACACAGGCTTGAACCAACCAAACGTCATTAATTTCTTTAGATTTTTTTTTTTGTCGTTATTGTGTTTTAGTGTAATGTCACATCTACCTGCCTTGGGTTCGAGGGGTGAACCCTGGGACGTGCTGGGTCAACGTTGACCACATGACAGGTTCGGCCATGACGAAAGATGTGGGCAATTTAAAGATGGCGGAGTGCATGGCAGCACGCTTAGCTTGCCAGGAGAATCAAATTCAACTTCTCACCAAGGAGATCATAAACCTACGCGATGGGCTGCTCGGGGGTGCGAACGCCGTCACCGGTGCTCACGTCGTGTCGCCGGAGCTGCAGAACCTGCGGAGCGAGAACGAGAAGCTGCAGTACCGGCTCCTGCACCTCCGCCGCGGGCTGCAGGCGGAGCGGCGGCTCGAAGTGCCGGCCAAGCACCCGCCAGGAGGCCCCGTTACCCTGAAGGAGAACCCCGTTACCCTGAAGGAGAACCCCGTTACCCTGAAGGAGAACCCAAAACCCGAATCAAACAGCCGCGCAAAGACCGAGGTAGCTGTGATGAGAGCAAAGACTTCATTGTTGGGCTGGGCCTGGTGCTGGACTATGCATATTACTAGTAACTGAGCAATGTGTGTCAAACCCCATTCCTATGAATAGGTCTGCCAACACAGTGTCAACCATTGTTCTACCTCTTGTTCTGTTAAAGAGTTTACCATGACGTTAACATCACACATGCATGATACCGTTGTGGTCACATGTATTGTGTTTGAAGGATGTGACTGCTCCTTTGGATGACAGACCTTCTCTGCTCGATGCAGGTGGCGTCCTCTGAGCCAAGGCCAGGTGATAAGGCCAAGAAGGAGAAGAAGCAGGACAAGGGTAATGCAGGTCTAAAAGAGGTGAATGGATAAGCCCACTACAGAAGCATCCCCTCATGCACATACTCTGTATACAGCCCATCCATCCTGACCCATTCCAGCCTATCTGTCCTTACATGGGAAGGTATTTGAGAATAGCATTACACAATAGGTTTGTATATGTAGGACAGTTCTGTGTGACTCCCATTTACGACCATTAACAGCAACAGGACGATGGACTTATTTACCGAGCATCCTTAAAATGTCCCCTATGTATCGCCTACTCCTTCGCTCAGGAGTTAGGGCAGCTAAGCGCTAAAGGTATGTAGTTTAAGTAAGTGAGAGAGAATGTGAGGTGTGGAGGGCATGTCAAACCGGTATGTAATTGCGGTCCATTTCCCCGAATGCTAATTACGAGATTAATTTGCTATTATACAATCCAGTGCAGTGTTCCTCCAGCTTGTATTTCAACGACAACAACAATCAACATGAGCGAGTGAGTCAGTGGTTTGGACGTGGATGGCGTTGATCTGGACTCTACTCTCCACTGTTCCCCGCCCAGCTGAGTCCCTCCCCTGCGTACATCGGCGAGCGCCTGGCCCTGTACGAGGAGCTGAAGAAGGAGAGCGATGCCCTGCTGGCCAGGCGTGCCGCGGACAGCAAGCCCATCACCGTGCAGCTGCCGGACGGCCGCCAGGTGGAGGGCACGGCCTGGGTCACCAGCCCCTACCAGCTGGCCTGTGGGATCAGGTGAGCTTTCTGCTGCTGCTACACCCCCCAGCCCCCCCCACTGTGTCGGCTGAGCCGGGGTGTTCAGGTCGGTTACACCTCATCTATAGTGGCCCTGCGTGAACTGAGGGGACCGAAAATGATGCCCCCCACTGAAGAAGTAGAAGAAGAAGAATTACTCTTTTGATCCCGTGAGGGAAATTTGGTCTCTGCATTTAACCCAATCGTGAATTAGTGAAAAACACTCAGAACACAGTGAGGTGAAGCACACACTTAAACCCGATGCAGTGGGTTGCCTGCAACAGCGGCGCTCGGGGAGCAGTGAGGGGTTAGGTGCCTTGCTCAAGGGCATTTCAGCCGTTCGTACTGGTCTGGGTTCGAACCGACGACCCTCCGGTTGCAAGTCCGAAGCCCTAACCAGTAGGCTGCGGCTGGTCCGCCCACCCGCCTCGCTGCGAGGACAAAGCCCGTCACCGCGCTGCACCAATCAGAAGTGTGGGGCACGCATGGCAAATCGCCATATGAACCGCGTGCGGCTCCTGTCGATGCGGTTGTTTTTATGTTCACGCCGGCTCGCGGTCGTTCACGTGCAGCGACTATGTAAACGCCACGCGGGTTATAGCCCCGCAAGGTCGTCGCACTCAAACCACCGGCCGCTGAACGCACGCGGGTTACTTCAGCGGCGGTTTGTCATTGATTTGCATTAGTAGCCGGTGACATAGGGCTGGCACCTCAAAACTGCTGACGGTGGGATGTGCTCATAAAAAAAACACAAGGTCAATGAAACCCACGAGGACCGTAATGTAATGGAAGCCATGCAGATACTATATTCTCTAGGGTGCATTTTTTAAATCAGCGCTATAGACCGCTGCTGCTTTCTTGACACTCCCTGTGGAAACGGCTGTATGGGGTGATTGTAGGGTATACCCTGATGGGCAGCATGACGGTGGCTCCGGTGTGTGTGTGTGTGTGTGTGTGTGTGTGTGTGTGTGTGTGTGTGTGTGTGTGTGTGTGTGTGTGTGTGTGTGTGTGTGTGTGTGTGTGTGTGTGTGTGTGTGTGTGTGTGTGTGTGTGTGTGTGTGTGTGTGTGTGTGTAACGTGGCCAACGTGTGTGTCTCAGTCAGGGCCTGGCCGACAACGCTGTGATCTCGCGGGTCAACGGGGAGCTGTGGGACCTGGACCGCCCGCTGGAAGGCGACTGCTCCGTGGAGATCCTGCGCTTCGACAGCGAAGACGCTCAGGCTGTGAGTGTCGACTCCAGAGAGCAGCGCCCCGGGCCATAGAGGCCTGGGTTTGATGGCCGGGCGACTGCAAAGCCAGCAAGCCCTCTTTATTGTCTGCAGTGTGATGGGAAAATGTATAAATGTGTTTTGTTGACTCAGTAGAGAGTGAGAGAGAGGGAGGTATAGAGAGGGAGGTAGAAAGAGAGTTCTCATGGCAACAGCCAGGAGAGTGTGTAAATGATTGTTGTTACCAGCGCGACCCCGTGGCGACTGGCCCCATGCTGTGCGGTATGGAATCGGCATAGACCGCTTCTTCTTTTAGACTTTCACATGCGAACACGAGAGCTGTTTTTGGTTTTAACATCACGCAGTGTTAAGTGTTGGCTTCTACATGTAGGTTGTGATGAAACAGTCCATGTTCCGACTTGATTATTGCTTATTTATTTGTAGAATTCTCGTTTGTGACAAAGCGACACATTTTGCTCTGCCATTTCTATTGCCCTCATCGTCGCCCTTATCGGCTGCTTATGGCTGCAGCAGCCGTCATGTAAAGTAGCATGTGAAAGAGGGTCTACATAACAGCATAGTAAGGACCCCGGGCTCTGCGTACCACTCAGCCGCCCCCCCCCCTGCCCCTGTCTCCAGGTGTACTGGCACTCCAGCGCCCACATCCTGGGTGAGGCGATGGAGCGTTTCTACGGAGGCTGCCTGTGCTACGGACCGCCCATCGAGAACGGCTTCTACTACGACATGTTCCTCGAGGGACAGACGTGAGCACTGAACTCTTTCATGTTATTAAGTATTTCAGTATGTATTCATTAAGTTAATGATGGAGGGCGTGTAGGTAGCTTCGCTGTAGGATTTCAGATAGTTCAAGATGAATGAAGGTCAGTTAAAAAACCAAAAAGTACATTGCCTTTTTGTTGTGTGGGCGGCAGTAGCTCAGTGGGTAGAGCGGGTGGACAGAGCGGGTCGTCCACTAACCGTAGGGTCGGCGGTTCGATCCCCTTGATCCGCCTCTCCTCCAACTGTCCACATGTCGAACCCCACAAATGTACTGATTGTAAGTCGCTTTGGACAAAAGCTTCTGCTAAATGCCCTTTTTAAATTATTTTTATTATTATTATTATTTTTTTTAACATTATTTTTTTATTTTATTATTTTTTTAGTTTTTTATTTTTCACAGAAAAACAAACATGTATACCGGGCCACCGAGGCTTGAGAAGGGAGGTGAGCGAGTGTGATTGTGTGTGTTGGTCCCAGGGGCGTGTCCAGTACGGAGTTCGGAGCCCTAGAGACCCTGTGCAAGACTGTCGTGAAGGACAAGCAGCCCTTTGAGAGGCTGGAGGTCAGCAAGGAGACCCTGCTGAAGATGTTCAAGGTGAGAACGGCCAACAGGTCCAGAGTGTACGGTGGGGCGGAGCCATAGTCAGTTATTTATGGAGTCTTATCACATGGCTTTGTTGTGTACGCTGTTCTGATTTGTCTATTATGGGATACAGCGGAGGGTTATTTCTGTATAGCAGACCGTTGCTATGAATAACAGAAACTTGCTATGGACACTCTTTCCAACAGTAGAATCTGACACAGTATTTTCTTTATATGCGATATATATAATTTTGTTATTTTTTTGTATCAAATTATTGATTTCCTTAGTAAGTAGCTGTAATAAGCGGGATTTTTACTGTTTAGTTTCTGCCATAATGAGGGGGTCATTACACAGTAAATTATCCATTACATATACTTTTACGTACACAATTGTATACATAGATTTAGTACTCAAAGTAATATAAACATTAAAAAATAGGTTTGGCTTTTTTGTTTGTGTGTGTGTGTGTGGGTGTGTGCCTGCGTGCGAGATGAAATGTGAAATGCATTTCCATCAGCGCAGAGCGTTTTTTTTTTCCAGAGTTTAGTATGTCACAGTGTTTGATTGCCAGCGGGCGTCTGTTCTCCCAAGTGACGGCCTGAAAAAAAAAAAACAACCCTGAGTCCTTTTTTCCTCTTTCAGTACAACAAGTTCAAGTGTCGTATTCTCAACGAGAAGGTCACCACGCCCACCACCACCGTCTACAGGCAGGTTGGCCGGCCCACACAGCAGCCCGCATCCAGTCGGTGGTCCGTACACAGCGGTCTGACACGCGCCTTGTGTGTTTGTGATACAGATGCGGACCCCTGATCGACCTGTGCAGAGGGCCCCACGTCAGGCATACCGGCAAGATCAAGGCCATGAAGATCTACAAGGTTCGTGGTGGAAGGGCTTCCTAAAATAGAGCCGCACCTTCCGAGTGATTATGTGGGACTTGATTTGTTTTCCTTTTTGTACAATGCGCGTCGCAATCTTGTTTCAGTTTTGTAAGAGTGGGGCTCCCATTTTCCGAGCAATCTTTTCAAAAAAAGCTATATTTGCAAAGCAATCATGTAGTGATGTGGCAGTTGCCAAAACAAACTGGACATTTTTGCTCCATTGTCCATTTACAGTTGTCCTTACTCCATTTACTTGATCTAGTATTTAATAAACCTGCAAGTTCCCACCTGCACATGTTGTCTGCAGTCCCGAACTAAGAAATGTGATTCTCTTCTGCAGGTGTAATGAGGAATGATTTATTCCTTCTTTATCGTAGTAATTGCACACACCCTTCGCCCTCTTTCGTTCCACATAATGGTTTTATTTGTCAAGTACTTGCTTACCCGTGGTTATGAATGGCATCACCTTAAGGTACAGTGAAGACTTGCTAAAGTGTGGGTGGGGCCCTCTCTCCGACCTGTGACCCCCCAGAACTCCTCCACGTACTGGGAGGGCCGCGCCGACATGGAGACCCTGCAGAGGGTCTACGGCATCTCCTTCCCAGACACCAAGATGCTGAAGGAGTGGGAGCACTTCCAGGAGGAGGCCAAGAACCGCGACCATCGCAAGATCGGCAAAGTGAGTGACCGCCCCCTGCGCCTGTCTGTCCTCTGGAGGGTTGCCGGTTCCATCGCTCCTCGATCCGCCTGGTGAAATGTGTTGCTCCCTGACCGGGCGCTCGACCTCTCGCCGATTCCCCCGCAGTATGTTGCCTTGCATGATTGGAAGACGACTGCTGCTGGGGGAATGTGGGAGGCATTTATTTTTCGCAGAGCGTTGACAAAGTGGCACATCAATGCGGTTTTTTAACTTGTTGTGGAAAGGCAAACCCTGAAGTAAAGAGAGTACTCAATTTGTACACATCTTTACACAGCAATTGCCTGACACTTGTTGTGGTTCTGTTGTGGTTGTTTAATTTCAGTGCCTGTGTACCCCTTTTTTTTTTTTTCTTCTTTTTTGAGGCGCTAATTACATCCACTGTGCCTCACTCATTATGCTCAGTTAGTTTGGGAGCAATGTCGCACGACAAGTGTAATTCAAACATTGCCCCAACAGTTGGTTTGTTTTTTCGGCGCCATAAAAAATAAAAAAAAAGACGAAAAAAAACCCGGGTGTATTGGTGTACTGCACCAGTGGAGGGCGCTGTTCTCCCGCGTGTTAACTGGCAAGGCACGTGACGTCTGTGAGTCATGTGAGCCGCCTTCCCAGGCCTGTTCTGCCATCGCCGCGGGATACGCTTGGCCCTGATTAGCACGCAGAGCTCTATATGCCACCACCGAGCGAGCGAGCTTCTCACTCCTGGCGCTTTTAATAAGAGCCAATGGGTGTGAAGTGGCGGGGAGACCAGGCCGCTGACGACCTGAGCATCTTCTCCATGCCTATATGCACGCCGTTGTCGGCCTGTATATATGGAGGCACTTGGGAGAACAGAGAAATATACTGTGGAAGTCTTCTGCATTACATGGGTATAGGTCTGCATATGTGGTGGGACTTGGATGTCAAAATACTGTGAATGTTTCTTTCTTTCTCCTGACAATCTAAAGAGTTTTTTTCTTGACATGGAGTTTTAATGACAAACTCAAATTGTAGTCATGTGATATGACTTTAATTGTCATTAAGCATATCCATCTGTCGTAGCTCCATGAGGTTTAACAAGTACTTGCTTTTGTCTTTTATTATTTGAGCATATGTTTTTGAGTTTAACCGAATGGTCGGGTTGAATGGATCAGATTTTATACTCCCAGAACAAACCCCCCCATACTGTTTAAAAAAACTAAAAATAAATTTTTTAGATTTTTCTTCTTCTACTTCATTGAGAGCTGGAAAAGCGATTTGGACTTTCTGCTGACTGTTCTCGCTCTGCTCTCCTCCCTGCAGGACCAGGAGCTGTTCTTCTTCCACGACCTGAGCCCAGGTAGCTGCTTCTTCCTGCCCCGCGGTGCCTTCATCTACAACACCCTCACCGAGTTCATCAGGGTAGGAGCGCACCCGGCCAGCCGGATCATGACTACATTCATACCACAGCCGCCTGCCTTCCGCTCCAAATTATTACACCTTCTCCCTGCTCTGCGGACCAAATGGATTTGAGAGAATGAAGAAATCACAGGGTTGATTTGGGTTGGGCATTGATCGGTAGTTTGGAATTGATACCAATGTGATGGCTGCAGTGGGTGCAGAATTAGAAGTGGGTTTTCAAAGAGATGAGGTGCCTTCAGTTGGAAAGTGACACGATTGAGGTTACTTTCATGGACATGCTATTGCTGTTGATTTATTAAGTTCGAAAATGACTATTGTAATAGTCTAATGACCCTTGAAAGCATCGGGTAACTTTCCATATATTTTTCCAAATGCACTTTGAAGGTTTAGCTTAGTATTAGCCATACCTATCATTGAGTCACAAACATGTTTTGTGCTATATGTTTTCAAATGTCAAATTCGTGCATATGTCTTATAGCTCAGTCAATGGAATTTCAGCTAATGGAATTTCATTCATTTTTTCATTTCATTTCCTATTTGTTCGTTAAAGAAGTTCAAAGGGATATTTGAGCCACTTGGGTGCTGCATATTTAAACAGCACAACATGAACAGACGTTCCCCCGGGCCTCCCGGTGGCACGACCACTGAACGATGAAAACGGGAGCGCTCGAAGCAACTAGTGACACTTTACACGTCCTGATTGGGCTCCTCCCCACGGTGACCAATCCGCGGCCGTCCAAAAGTAGACACGACGGCGACGCGTTCGCAATCACAAAAGGGGGCACTTTGGGGTCGGACGAGAATGGCTATGCCTAGCAATTATCCGCGTGAGCCGGTGATTTTGCGCTTGGTGTGAGCGCTGGTGCGGTGAGATGACGGCTCAACAATGGGGGTTCTCTCTGCTGGGCCACCCACTCTCCAGGAGCCCTCAGTGGGCTGTAATGGCGTCTGTCATTGTTATGCATATAGGCCGACCGGTTAGAACGCCCTCTTCCTCATGTAGATCTATGCTGGTTGAGCGGACTAGGTGCCAGCCGACGAGAACATGTGAATGAATAACAGAAAGTGGTCACCAAAGTCCCCGTCACTTTTCCACATCCAAGAAAGTGCCTCTCATCCAAGAAAGTGCCTTTCTTGGATGTCAAGAAAGTGCCTTTCTTGGATGTGGATCCAAGAAAGTGCCTTTCTTGGATGTGTTCAAAGTTAACAACACGTTCGCTCTTTTGTGTCTCTCGACTGTGTCTCACACCATCGCTAACCGGGCACAAAAGCTCGGCACGGCTCTTGAGTCACAGCAAGACATGGATAATCAGAATCAGAACGTGTTGCCGCTGCTGTGCACCCCAAACCAGACAGACACCGTGTCCTGGCCGTATGTCACTCACACGTACCACGAGTACTCCCTCAGATAAGCAGCAGCCACTGCGTTTCTTCCAATAATTGGCCAGACACATCGAGGTGTGGCTTCCGTCATCTTCCTACCTTTTGTTCGTCCAGGGAGGGGTTTGAGAATCAGCCAAGAGATTAGTCGGCCGCACCCTGGTCGGTGTTTTTATATCTGGATGCTGCCCCAGAACACGTGTCGTTTGTGATCCTCGCCAGCGGAGCGTTTCAGTGGGTTCAGACCTTCAGCATGACTGTCTTTTTCCTAAAGTGGTCCGGGAAAGTCCTCCAATGGCGTCGCGCTCATCAGCCATATATAATGAATGGCTGCGGCGTGGCCACGAAGCCCCCACCGTGCTATCTATAGAAACACTGTGGCAGGGTTTCCGCTGCAGCTGCCAGGTAGTGCGGCCCACTGGGTACCACTCCTCTGGATTCAATAGTGTAGGATGTTCTGTACATGTTTCTACAGAGCTGCGTGGAGCTAAAGCTAAATGACTAACATTAGATTAGATTAGATCCGACTGTATTGTCATTGTGCAGAGTACAAGTACAGAGACAAGGAAATGTAGTTGGCGTTCTAAGCAGAAGTGCAAAGGAGCGATTAAGGTGCAGTAATGTACATGAGTAGTGCAATATTGCAAAAAGTGGCAGTCATAATCAAAGTGACAGTAGTAAACGGTTGAACAACGGTGAACGGTAAACAGATCCCTGTGTTGGTCTGCTGTCGTGTCTCTTCAGGATGAGTATTGGAGAAGAGGCTTCCAGGAAGTGTCCTCGCCCAACATCTACAACAGCAAGCTGTGGGAGACGTCTGGCCACTGGCAGCACTACAGCGACAACATGTTCTCCTTCCCCGTGGAGGACGATGTCTTCGCCCTCAAACCCATGAACTGCCCCGGCCACTGGTACTCTGTCGCTCTGTAACCCCTAACCTCGCTGTTCTCAACGAGACATGGATAACATAACGATATGTAACATCAGGATTCTACAGATTCTAATTTTTATTGTTGTACGTAGGGAGGTGATGACATTTATGGGAAGCCCTGTTTCAGATTTTTTTTCATGTTGCTTTCATGGGCTTTTCATGCGTGAATCCTGTGCTCTCCAGCAAGCGAAAGCTAATCCCTCAATTTGTTTAGAAAGAAAGACAGCTGGAGTCCAAGTGAGCTTCTGCCCTGAAGCGTGTTTGACACACTGTTTCTTAATCTGAAAGGAAGAACCACCACTCGTGGACACAGGATCCGACCGATGAGAGAAAAGATTAAAATCTGATTCATGTCAGGAGCACTGCTTCGGAAACGCGTACATCGAATGTGAGGGGAACAATCGGGGGGGGGGGACACAGACGTTTGTTCCTCAATGGATTTCCGAGATGTCTCGATCAGAAACATAACCTACAATGTCACCATTTCTGTGAAATGCTTTTAGCATCCGTTGTGCGTGGTTTAAGTGCCATCACGTCTGCATGCTGAGCCAGTCGTGACACATGAGACACATGAGCTTTAGTGGACTCTCACTGCTTTCATAGCGTCGTACTGTATCAACACACAATGTGCCCTCCACCCCAGCCTGATGTTCAGCCACCGGCCCCGATCCTGGAGGGAGCTGCCTCTGAGGCTGGCCGACTTCGGGGTGCTGCACAGGAACGAGCTGTCGGGCACCCTCACCGGCCTCACCAGGGTGCGCCGTTTCCAGCAGGATGACGCCCACATCTTCTGCACCATGGAGCAGGTGAGCTATCGGTCCATCACCCACCTCCATGGAGCTGGTGAGTTAGGAGTCCCTCTCCCACCTCCATGGAGCTGGTGAGTTAGGAGTCCATCACCCACCTTCATGGAGCTGGTGAGCTATCGGTCCATCACCCACCTCCATGGAGCTGGTGAGCTATCGGTCCATCACCCACCTCCATGGAGCTGGTGAGCTATCGGTCCCTCTCCCACCTCCATGGAGCTGGTGAGTTATCGGTCCATCGCCCACCTCCAGGGCTTTGAGGGGAAGACATGGGCTCCTCTGCCTCCAAACCACATCATGAAAAACGGTTTTCAAAATTGGTATAAAGGAAGCACATTTGTCACAGCATAGATATTTTATTTGAATGTGAAAATGTTTTTTTTTTTCTGTTGAGTAAATCCTGTTTGCTTTAACACAGCCAAAAATACATCAAATAATCACAAATAATGGGTAGCGTTTTTAACGCGTTGGCCAGGGACTGCTGATGATAAGTAGCCTCTTGGCTGATTCTGCCATTTTTTTTATTTACGAATTTGCAGTCCTTGTCTTGAAGTCAACCAAACAATTTGCAGTGCGACGTTCCAATGGGACGATGCGTGTGATTGGTCCGTCTACAGATCGAGTCTGAGATGAAGGGCTGCCTGGACTTCCTGCGCTGCGTGTACGACGTCTTTGGCTTCTCCTTCCAGCTCCACCTGTCCACACGGCCAGAGAAGTACCTGGGGGACATCTCCGTGTGGAACCAGGCTGAGAAGGTAGCGAGGGGTCGACTGCCAAGGGGCGTGTCTTCACTGAGAAAGCCTGCGGTCTCTAGAAGGCACCTCCTCCGATTGGCCGGCTGACCCGACGGCCGGGACTTGACAGTGTCTTTCGTTGCTAGGATGTCACTAAAGGCTGAGTTATGCTTCCGCGTAGTGATCACGCAATGGCCACGCAGTTGCTCGGACGCAGTCATGAGCCCGTGATGGTTCTGCGTGGGGTTTACGTGTCGAAATGCAATTCTGGTCATTACATACAGATCACTAGCGAGAAGAAAAAAAAAAGTTTACAGAAATGAAGGCAAAAGTTATATATATATATGTTGTCACCAATCAGTCGAAGCATTTATCACACCGTGGTGATGTTTACGAGTGGAAACCAGAAAAGCGATCTCCAGCGAATGTAGTTCGTGGACCAATCACAGCCAAAGCCGCTGCGTTGGTGTTGCGTCACCTCGACGCGCGTCTAGGATTTTTGGGAGGTGCACGTCAGGCCCTTGCGGTGGACGAAGGGTCCGTAACCCGCCAGCGTTGCGTCAACGCGGAAGCATAAATGAAGCATAACCCAGCCTTTAGGTGCCCCTACAGCGGGAATAAGCACCTACCTTGGTGTTGCGTAGGTGACTACGCAGTGACGGGTGTTTCCCGGGGATGTTTGCCCGGGTGCAAATGACAGAAAAGTGATTTTTCTTTTGAGAACAAATGATCCCACCACACGAATACCAATGTTGATTATATTTTTTATTTTGTTTGCAACCGTGGTGTGATCACAACGTTGTACCGCGGTTACTATTTGAGGGGGTGTGTCATACTGTCAGTATTGGCACGAACGCATTGCGGTTAGGAATGCTAACTGAGTTCTGCGAGCAATGAGCGTCCGTGATATACACACCCCGTCTGGTACTACTGCGCGGCCCTGACCCGCGTTCAGGGCTGACCCGTGGTTCTGGTGCCCGGGCTGCCTCTGTCGAGTCCCACCCACCGTAGGGGGGTGTTGGTCCTCCACACGCTGCCCGCCTCGCCTTTCACGCTGACGTCGTCATGTTTTCCCTGTTGGGCAGCAACTGGAGAACAGCCTGAATGAGTTTGGAGAACCTTGGAAGCTCAACCCAGGGGACGGAGCTTTTTACGGACCCAAGGTGTGTGTGTGTCTGCTATTGTGTAGCGCGTGTTTCTTTATGCTGTTCTATTACATGTATTACGGTAAGGGCCTCAACTCTTTTGACAGTAACGTGTGCATGTGTAACAGCGGGACATTCCATTGTGAGAATGGGGGTGTTGAGTGAGGGTTTTAGAAGGAAGAGCCAGGAAGTTATTCAAAAAATGCTGTGGGGGTGGAGGGTTGAGATTTCTGTCTGCAATTTGCCTCGTTATGTTTTGCTTCCAGTAAATGTTGTTATTGTTAGTTTGATAACCCCTTTGTGTAACTGCAGTGGCACTATCCAATCATATTCTATTCAAAGTAGAGCACATTCTAAAGCCATTAGTCTCGTTGGTTATAAAATGTCAGGGAGAAAAAATTTGGCAGCATTTGGAAACCATTAAAGATGATTTATTTAAAAAAATTAAAAAAAAGTTTGAATGCAAATTGTAGAAAGACCAATCAGACACAACCTTGCAAAACCTTTGTCGAGTTCACCCTGCTCTACCGACCACACTATGACTATCGGGGGTTGAAAACATGTATATTTATGTTATGTTGCCATTTCAGATTGACATCAAGATCAAGGACGCCATTGGACGCTACCACCAGTGTGCCACCATTCAGCTGGACTTCCAGCTTCCTATCCGCTTCAACCTGAATTTCGTTGGGTGAGTCACCTCGCCGACGCATTGGCCCGGTGCCTGCCCGGTGTGTGCCAGTGGATCAGACATGACTGCAGCCCCACATAAACACTGCAGGAGCGGCAAGGAAACACTGAATCTCATGCAAAGCATTAAAGGGATATATGTGGAGACACACTGGCTTACCCTATGATCGGCAGGTCGTCTCGCTGTGCTGGTTGCAGATGTATGGAGTGGGCAGCACGTACTCTGAATAACAAGCATTCATCAGGTGTTGATGGTTTAATACGCTGTAGTTATCGGTGGCGTGACATGTATCTGAATGCACGTGTATCTGATGACATAATGACACATAAAGTCACTGGATGGATGTATCATGAAATGATGATTTGGTTCAATGGTGACGCATGGATGAAGCCGTTCAAAACTCATACTCAAAGAGTAACTGATTGACCGTAGATTTGGGCATGGGCATACAATGAAAGCAGTGTGAATTAATTTGAATTATTAATTGATCTTCACTTGAAGTACAATCAATACATGCATCAAAGAATCTAAATGGTTATCGTCTACTGTTTCAGCTTCATGGGGTGAATCTGTGACAGGGGGGTTGAGTGATGGTCCAATTGGTCCAATGTCTAACAGGCTTTGAGATGAAGGTGAGATTCAGTGAGCGTCTCTTGTCTTCTGCAGGAAGGATGGGGACGACAAGGCCCGCCCGGTCATCATCCACCGCGCCATCTTGGGCTCCGTGGAGAGGATGATAGCCATCCTTACCGAAAACTATGCCGGGAAATGGTACACACGCTTTCCTTTTTAACGGTAGTGACCTCACAAATCCGAAGTCTGATGGCAGACCGGCTCAAGTCTGGGTTTACAGGGTGTTTCCCTTTTTTGCTTCAAGTGTATTCCAAACATTCCTATTGCTGTGGGCGGGGACTGTAGACACGTCTTCCATGGAATCGGTCCTTACCGGAAACAACCATGCCAGCAGAACCACAACAGATGTTTTATGGCTGACCATTCATCATCCAGAGCAGGACTGATTACATAAATGATAGCGTCGTCCTCTCATTGTTGTATCCCTCCTCCAGGGAATGCAAACCCAGCGCGCACCAGTGAACTAAACGTTTCCTGCAGCCTGTGGGCGGCTTAAACGTCCCGTTGGACCCCTGAGACAAAGACTCTGTAAAGGTCTAAGATCAAAGCCGTGTGGTAAACTGGCCGCTGTACAAATACAAATGTTCACATCGTCATCTGAAACCTCCCATCTTGCATTCGCAAAGGCATTTGTCTTGGGAGGAATAGCTCCGTAAAGCAAACAGGAAACACGTGCGTGACTCTGCCGCGTCACACATCCTGGTTTCCTGCCCGGGCGCTGCGCCGTGTCCACGGATTCTGAACGAAAGCAATGGCTGCCGTGCAGTGCAGGGCAGGGGCACATTTGAGTGTTTAATGTTGGTTACCACACGCACATGGTATGTTGAAATACTGTATATAGGTCAATGAGTCACGGCTTGGTGTACAAAGTAAATGGATTTCATAGAAAGTGAGTAATGCAAATGGTGAAATGTGCAATATCAGCGCATCACTTGTTTTTTTTAAATAACACAAGGGCTGTGCTCACACACACAGACACACACACACACACACACACACACGGGTTCTGTAGCCACAAGCATTTTTCCTGATTACCAGCGCGACATCAGGGCTCATGAATCAATAATACGACACCTTTGCCGCTGCCTACGCTTTTGTGAGCGTGCAACGGTACACGTTCATGACGTCATACTGTTCCCCCGCCCCCTCTGTGCCCAGGCCTCTGTGGCTGTCTCCACGCCAGGTGATGTTTGTGCCCGTCAACCCCTCCTGTGAGGACTACGCCAAGAAGGTATGCCCCCCGTAGCCCCGCCCGCACCGCGACCCGCCCCCCAGCGCCAAACACGTGGCCCTTCTTAAAACATGGTGGTGGCGTCTGTCTGCGCGCCGTTACTCGCGCACTGTTTCTATAATGCACTCCTGCATGGATTCTGGGCCCCTGCTTCAGCTGTTGCATGAGTAGGAATGGGCGATGGCTCCGTGTTATGAATGGTTAAGTGGTGTTATTATTCATTAGGAGACGCTGAGTGAATCATTCCAGAAGACGCGCCCTCGGCTGTATCACACTATTAAAGGTTTCAAATAAGAAAGTCTGGCGTGACGCCGTGAATTGGCATGTAACTCAGTTTAATTCACCTACTGAAGATGGGTTTGTCAACGCAGCAGGCTTTTCAATGCTTACGTTTCCCTATGATTATCATGATGATGATTTATGAAATCTCATCCCTCGAGCCCTAACCAGGGCAACAGTGACACAAGTGTTTGTTGTGTCATTGTTGCCACAACACTCGATTGACTTGTCTCTGAAGCAGTGATCCTGATTTGAATCGGATTTCTTTCCTCTGCATTCTCGGGTCGGTCGGGCCCTGAGTTCACGAGTGGTGGTTCTTCCTTTCAGAGCTGTAAGCAGTTTGTCGAAGCGGGCTTCATGGCAGAAGCCGACTTGGACTCCAGCTGTCTTCTAAACAAGAAGATCCGCAATGCCCAGTTGGCCCAGTACAACTTCATCCTGGGTAAGTATTATTCGTACGAAATATGCTCAAGCAGCAGGCCGTCATGTTCTCCTTTAAACCAGTAAATAAGGACTTTGAAGGAGGTTCGCAGTGAGATGGAAATGCAGAATTTTTGCGCACTGATAATAATGACCATGCAACAGCGAGTCGTAGCCGAACTAGCCAGCTCTCAATCAGCCAGTGTAGCTGAAGGTAAACGCTTGCATACGTAGCGGAATACATTGCTTATCGGATTCCAACTGAAACCCACTTCCCAAGCCTGCCAAGTCCCTTCCACGTGCTGACCAACTGACTGGTGGGTGGTTGGGGGGGGGGGGGGGGGCGGAGGATGTGTTGTGGAAGCCGTCTGTGGTGCCGCGTTGGCCATCATCTCACACGGCCTCTGTTGGTGTGTTTTCCCTCGTGCCTTGGCAGTGGTCGGAGAGAAGGAGAAGATGGCGAACGGCGTCAACGTACGGACGAGGGACAACAAAGTCCACGGCGAACTGTCACTGAGCGAGGTGCTGGCGCGCCTGACCCTGCTGAGAGAGTCACGCTGTCGCAACGCAGAGGAGGAGTTCTGAGATGGGACGGCAGGGGGACCGGCCGCCCACACACACACACACACACACACACACACACACACACACACACACACACACACACACACACACACACACACACACACACACACACACACACACACACACACACACACACACACACACACACACACACACACACACACACACACACACACACACACACACACACACACGTACGTGCACTAGTATTTGTATACCTCAAAGTCACCGCAAATGCCATCAGGAGATAGGTTGAAAAGGGAATATCAAACAGACTAGAGGGCAAAAGGGAAAGTGGAGGAAAAAAAAGGGATTGAAGTGATGTGATTGAAAGGGGTAGTGGACCAGGCAGGGTTGCCATGTGATCGTGTGATTGGCTATTGCAACAGTTTGTGGTCGGATTGTTAGATATCGTTTTTTTTTTATTCTTGATATTTTAACATCAAAACCTTTTGAAAGAAAACCTAATCTGTAGAACACTGACTTAACATACTAGAATGCTTTAAGTGAAAAAAGGTGACAATGATGTAAGATGGTAATGAAACAGCACTGACTGACTCAACTCTCTCTCTCGTAAATGAACAATGAATGAAATTAAACCTGTTTCTGGCAAGGGCTCTGTGAAGGATGAGTCATTGAATTGAATAAATATATTTCAGATACTGGCACTAATTCTATTCCTTAATCTGTTCATGCACTAAAATGATGAATGATTTTTTTTTCACCCCCATCTATCCAGAGACATGTTTTTGTAGGGCTACATTTAACTAACTTATACATGCGTTGCATGTACTCTTGAGACCAATATGTCGGCTTGCAGTGATGGGGCTTCTGATATTTCCCTGCTCTGTCCTATAAACTGAACATAGCTGTGAAGCCACTTGTAGTTTAATTATTATATATATAGATCATGTTTTGCTGACTAAATAATGTATGCCAACCACGTTGAATTGTCTAGAGACGTCTATAGACAATTCTAGACATAGCGTCTATAGACAATTCTAGAGTCCTTTAGAGACTCTAAAGGACTCTAGAATTGTCTATAGACGCTATGTCATTGGTTGGGACGTCAGTGCGTAGGGCTCGTCGTGCTTACTAGTCGTGCTTGGTTAGCCAGGGATACGGCATCATGCTGGGCGTGGTTAATCAACTGAGACACGTCATCGTACTGGGCGTGGTTAACCAAGAGGATGAGGTCGTGCTGGGCCGCGGTTGACCAGGAATACGTCTCTGCTGGGCGTGGTTAACCAGGAGGACCAGGAAGCTCCAACATCAAGCTAGCTGCCTGGGATGCTAAGCTAACAACAACAATGGCCACTACTTGTCGGTTTTGGAGACCGGACCGAGGGCGATGCTTGAAATCACACGGAATCATTATGCTCTTGTCAATGGAAGTTTTATTGCAGTGCGTCAGTGGTAGGTTTAATTCAAGTGCGTCAAACCTAACGAGGCGTGATGGGTAAACGATGTAGCCACGGTTGCTAACGCTAGCGGTTCGACGTGGTGGGGTTTCTGCAGCCAAGCTCGCTTCTCTCGAGCTAACACTAGCTAAGAAAACACGTACATGTGAGGTAACAGTGTGGTGTTAATGGCTTTCAAGGATCTGTAGTAGGCTACGTGTATCCTGTCATCTCAGCACCATGTGTTGACAGTAATGTATGACTGGTGTAGCGCTGGCATCAGTGGTCGTGGAAGGTGGGACCATCATATCCTCTCTCGCTGGTTTCTTCCAGGGTATCTGAGTTCTCCTCACGTCGGGCACGAAGCACCACCGTACCCCCGGGGAGCTCAACACGGGCCCGTCATCACCAGCCCGGTGGTCCCAGCGGCCGTGTCCGGTATGCTGGCCCCCCAGCAGCCTGCAACTACATATACAGATAGTTACAAATAACGTATTAATGGCTGTCTACTGCTCACTGTTGTCCTTAAGGAAGGTTATTATTCCACATCCATGCACGCTGACAGTGTTCACCGACATGTCACACCCCTTTAATATAGATTTAGATAAGAAGCTCCCTTTTTAGTGGAACTGCAAAAGATTTCATGATGCTGCTCTGATATTATTCTATAGGGCTCGTATCTCGTGACGTCACCTTGCAGTTACCTCCTTTTGGGAAGTATGGGAGTATAAGAATGGTAATGGTCATAATGATGTTTTGGTCATTGTATAGTAATTATTCATGATATTTCTCATTATGTGGTGACTGCCACAGGGCTTCCCATGTGAGAATTGGCAAAGACTAGTTTTGGTGAGCCCAGGATACGTACATGACAGACAGACAGACAGACATACTTTAATGATCCCTGAGGGAAATTACATATACCAAACCCTGGGCTAGAACTTTGTTTTGCTTTTGTTATACGTTGCACACGAGAAACACTTGGCAGTTTCAAACACAATAATGTTTCTCCCCAATGACAAGCTACATCGTGCATAACATAAATGCTTCCAGTGTTGTGACGTTGAGGGTCACCAGCACTATTGGGCCCCACTCTTGAAGTGATTACTCACATTGGTTAGCTGGTAAAGCTTTGCGTTGCTTCCTACCATTGCAGCGCTGCCCAGAGAAGAAGAGAGCTACACCGCTAAATGCCCAAGTGGAGGCCCGTGCAGCCGGCTCCCATCAAGCTGCATCTACTGCCTCTATCACCACAACTGTACTTACGGCAGGCCGACGTCCTTCACCTGTAAACCCAAGAGGGGGGTCCACTGCTTGGTGAGCTCTGTAACAGACAAATTCTATCTATGTGGTGTACACTCAAGTGTCTCTGTTTGAGGCTTGTCACATTTGTTGAAGATGGGGTATTACTTTATGTATCACAAGGGGAATTATTGTGCTGCCATTGCTGTACAGAGTAGGAAAGGAGACAATGTATGGATTGAAAATATGCATGTAAACAATGTAACAGTAAAGCATCAAGGCACAAGAACCATGTGAACAGCCAGAAATGTGACCAGTAATGGATCTGTATCAAAAATAGAAATCTAAACCAGACACTTGAAATACGCATCGTGAGACTGGCAATTTTTATTGACCGACACCAACAGAACAATTCTAACTTTTTGGTAACCTGACGATATTGTTTTTCAGGCAGAGTCAGGGCAGCCACAAGCCAACTTCTCTCTCTCCGTGCCCTGTCAATTCTGCTGGCAGCTGGAGCCATCCCAGTACACCTGCTCCAACTCCACCGACTGCATGACCGTGTCTTGCCCACGAAAGCGCTACAACGCCACCTGTGAAGTGCACGACCACGTGCACTGTTTAGGTACACAGACAGTTGTGATAGCCTGTACTTTTATTTGCTTTGCTAAAGCTTCAAGACAAATGTGTGCCTTCTTATGTATGAAAACACGACCTTGCTCAAGGGTGTTTATCACTAATTGAGTAAAGGAAGGGATACAATACTAATACTAATAATCCTGCTGTTGAAGCTGTTCTTTTAATGACCTTTCATCCTACAGGAAAAAGAGTTTTCAATAAACGCTTATTCTGCAACTGGACCGGTGGATACAAATGGTCAACAGCTTTGGCTCTCAGGTAAATTTTCCTCCTTCCTTTTCTGCGACCATTTTCACATTAACAACCGGCATGGTTGATGATGCATTTCAAGTAACAGGTGGTCATTTTGTATTGTAATATATACAACTTACTCGATTAGGGTTATGAGTATGATTCATAATGGCCAAATTAGATTCTGGTTAATGCGTAAACGGCATGGAAGCAGCAGTAGACTTGAGCCGTGACAGAGTTCTCCTGAGATCCCCACTACCTGACAGTGATGACTGTCACCAGCGGTGACAGTTACACCAGCGTATGTATCCCCGTCCCCACGCGACACTGTTCACAGGACCCGGTATGTCGTCTCCGTTTGTCTCCACAGCATTACGCTGGGTGGGTTCGGTGCGGACCGCTTCTATCTAGGCCAGTGGAGGGAGGGCCTGGGGAAGCTTTTCAGCTTCGGGGGCCTGGGCATCTGGACCCTGATCGACGTGCTGCTCATCGGGGTGGGCTACGTGGGGCCCGCCGACGGCTCGCTCTACATCTAAGACCAAGAGCCCCCCTGGTGCCGGGTGGCGCTCCTCCTCCACCCCCAGATGAGCCGAGAGCCAAACCCGGGCTAATCAGCACGTCAAGCCTAGCCAACCCCACCACCCTCCCCCCCCCCCCCCCCCCCTCGCAACAGATCCCATCTGCTAGCAGGCAGAATGTGTTTTCCTGCATCACTACCAGGATGGCTCTGCCCACACGCCTGTCAGATCGATCCTATTCATCTACCACTTCGTCTACTGTCAAGATTCTGTCGGAGAACTGTGCTCGGAGGTGTGGACCTGATAATTATGTTTACAAGTGGTTCGGGAGAGGTGCGATGTTCGGGCCGGTTGTGTTTTTTTTTTTCTTTTTTTTTCTGTCGTTAACTGGCGCTGTAGATGAGCTGAGTTTACTGATGAACGCTGTTACATGGGATTGGTTTCCTGTGGACAATTCAACTTCCTGTTTCCTGGGACCCCCCCCCCCCCCCCCATGTGGTCCGACTCCTCTTTCACATGAGTGCACCAGGAGGGTCAAGTGGTTGCCATGGTTCCTGCACATGGACATGGAAACGAGACAACGGGCCCAAGGAACCTTGTCCGCCACTTTAACAAAAGGGTGAGGCGTACACATTATGTGAAGCAGCAGGGGGCTTTGGCGGACAGTTTGCACATACCTGCATCTACGGTAAATGGTGAATATAGCGGGGGTGACAAATTCAGTTTTGCGGAATAGCTTGGTTCAAATTGTACATTGCAATATTCAGGAGAAAGCCATTCGCCAATAACTGGCAAACGCAAGCTTGATTTTACTTGATAACTTCCCAATGAAAGACAGGTTGAAAAACTCATTCCACCCTCACCATTCACTGCTACGCTTTACAAAAACCTGGAGGAACCACACATAATGAATACGTTATATAGTGATACACAGGGATGTTTTATCACGGTGGATGTGACGTACATTTTACAGCAACAATAATCTCCCACATTTTAGCACCCGGTCTGAATATTGTATGCTTTTCACAATGCTGAATGTTTAGGGATGAATAAATGACCATCATTTGATTTCACATGATTCTTGGTAATATTAATTGTTGATTTGTTCCTTTTTTCAAAAACCACTCAACTGTAATGTTAACGGTGCCATTGCTGACGTTCGACTGTTGTGATAATGCTTTTTTTTTCGCCTGCTGTGTTTGTATATACTGTATACGTCTTACCATTGTATTTCATTGACACACTGTAGATGACAGTAAAAGATGTAAATTAAAAATGTGTTTTCTCATCAAACCATTAAGTGGAAGTTGAATTGGATCAGCATGAGCCATTTAGTGATCCACATAAGTAGTTGGTAATTGCATACCATTTAGCTTGGCTCTCCTCTCCGAATTAAGACCTTTTTAGTTTTAATAGATCCCTGTTGTATTTCACATAGGCGAGCAGTGTTGCTAGACCTCCAATTATAAACCCAAAGTTGACAGCGCAGACAGGCTGAGTCAACAGGCTTGAGAAGCTAATGCCCTTTGGCCGCCATTGAAGCTCAGAGCAAAGCCACGCATCGGATATGATTGGCTGGCATCTAAAAGGGGCGCCTGTACGCGAGTGTTGGGTCTCTGACCAATTGCCAGTGCGTGGGTGTTCCCATTTATAAGACAACAAACAAAGTAACTGAAGTAGCCGTTTGTTTTGGATGTTCCATGGGTCAGGAATTTGAGGGCTCGAAGCCAAAAAAGGGAAAGGAAGCAAAGTATCGCATTTCAGGTCCTGCCGAAGACTGAATCTGCACGGATACATCTGTAAACCTGCTCCAACAAAACTCGCAGTGCGGGCCAAGCGGGTATCCCCCCCGCTCAGCCAAGCCAGCCCCCCGCAGAGCCCGCTGAGGGCTCTGTGAAGTCTGTGAAGGCTGAACAGCACAATACATGTTCAGACAGACAGCGGCCAAACGATGGCCCGCACATGGCTCTTGCCTGTTTTCGCAATCCAGAAAAGGAGAGTGAGAGAGAGAAGTAAATATGAGTAAATGTAGCAATTTCCTTAAGGGTTGCATTTGTGTCAACTTTTCCCATTGGCTGTTTCGTGGGGGGGGAACTTTTTCTGCAATTCCCCAGTTCCTCGGATGTGGCACCACCCACTCCTGACTCCACAGCCCTCCCACTGACTGATGCAAGCTTTTGGCAAATATTGTTATTGGACTGTATGGGGGGTTGGGGGGGTGGAAGGCCAGTTACATCTGAGCTGGGCTGTTCCCGGGGCCACTCCCACACCCACGGTCGTTGGCCTAAAGGCATACTTGGCCTGCCGGCCATGTCAGGCTCCATGGATGGACTCATTAGGCTCGCAAACTTTTTCTTGACCGAGAAAAAAACCAAAATCGTGTCCTTGGTTTTATAATCTCACTTCTTTGTTATGGGCCTCAATGCTTAATAATACCTTCATGAAGGCTACAAAAGAGCTAATAAGTTAATAACAGAGATAGGTAGAACCCTGCTAAAGCGCCAAATTACAGCCATTTTCTTTAAACATTGTATTTTAAAGAGGAGTAGGATCCCTCCCTTGAGGAAGGTCAGCAAATGTGGAACAATTTAATTGGTAATTGTCAAATTAACACAAACCCTATTCATGGTTCTGGTCTTACGCAAGACCACTTTGGCCATCGTAGCACCAGAGGTTCTGGCCCCTTAGAAATGGGAGAGTTCAGCAACACGTAGGGTGTGCATCATGAACATGCACTGAAACAAGTCCCAAGTCTCCCAAGTTTGAGTCTTTCTACAGGCTTGTAAGATCTTTCACCGCTGAATATGTAGCAGATGACGCAGCTCATCGTGAAACACACAAAAGTAGTTCCCTGCACACAAAAAGAAAAAAAAAAAAAAAGAATCTGTCTCCATTCCAAACAGGCTCCCATCTGTGGAGTCAAGACGTTGGGGCACAACATGGACCAGAGCCAGCCCTGCTCCGTGTGTGGACTCTTGTTCAGCCACAGAAGCGGCTACACTGCAGCTAGTGTTCCCCTTTTTAAAAAAAGCAACATTTATTTTTACCAACGCTGTGTTAGATTGTACTGACACGCCGACACAGGTGGAAGATTCGAATCACATTAGGGCCACGCCAGCATTTTCTTAGTGATTTATTGTACACTATGAAATGCACTGTACAATTCCAGTTGCGGTGTAAAGGCAAGTACATAACAGAATCCATTCCCTCTGACCAGAACATCCCACGGACCTCACAAACACACTGTCCTTCGGACAGAAACAGTTTAGATAGAAAGTGGTACCTGCAAAGCAATCATATTTTTCAGGGCCAGACGTAGATAGCCACATCCCCTCCCCCCCTCCCCTCTCCCCCCCCTCCCATTTTGGGAAGCTTAAAGTTCACTGACTGCCAATGGCATACAGAAAACAAAAATAAAAAAAATAAAACTGCTGCCGATGGACAAAACTAAATTGTTCAAACCTTGACGGCAGGGGAGGTTTGGCCTCTTATTTTCAAAACATGTACAAATGACGCAAACGGACAAACAAACAAAAGAAGACACGCACGTGTGGCCAACATGGGCCGTGAGACCGGGGCCCCATGTTGACACCATTCACAAATCATCGTCAGCACGTTCGCTCACAAACCACACAGGACACTTTAAATAAAAGAAAAAAAGACAAATTCATCCTCCCGCCCCATTTCAAAATGAGATCAAACCGCAAAAGGGGGTGACCAGAGTCACGACAGTGTTTGAGAAAAGTAAAAACTTCACAAATCAGGGTTGCTTTTTTTGACTTTCCCTTTTGACGAACTCACAATCAACTTAAAGCCGTTAATCAACAGGCAGTCGTCATGTAAACTAAAGTGGTATAAAAATATAACTGAGGCAAAACTAAAAAGGTTCCACAAAAGAAAAAAATATATACATCCATCTACAAAGTCATTGAAATGGCGGGGGCGTTGGGGGGGCGAAGCGACGTGGCCAAAGATCGGGTCATGTAGTCCAATGCACTGTTTGTATCCAAGCAACAACGGACACCGCGGTGGGGGAACCATCAGCATTAGGTCTGCGTAGTGACGCTCTTGCCCCGCTCGCCCAGGCTAACGCAATGAAAGCCCCGGGTCCCGTCGGGCCCGCGGGGCAGCCGCGTCACGCCAGGCGGCAGGCCGTCGGCGTTCTGGATCTTCCGGCCCATCATGGGGCTGCCGACGGGGCTGCTCTCCTGGGACGCCACCTGCCGGCGCCGCTGCACCCAGGGGCTGCCGGACGGGGTGAGGCTGCTGTCGGAGGAGTAGTCGGCCCAGCGGCGCCCCGGCTCGGGGCTCAGCCGGCCCTCGCTGACCAGCGGAGACTTCTGGGCGCTCTTGCGCTGGGGACAGGGGCTGGCGCGCGGACTGGACCACGGGCTGTTCCGCGGGGACACGGCCGGGCTGAGGTGGTTGTTCTGGAAGCTGATGCTGGCGGTGGTGGGGCTGAGCTTGTTGCAGGAGCGCGACTTGCGGGCCAGCCGGGGCGAGGTGGGGTTGCTCTCCGTCTCCGAGGAGCTGCAGGCCGAGTCCTCGCCGTGGTACTGCAGCTCCCGCACCCGGCTGTTGAGCGAGCGGCTCTTGCGCAGGCCCCCTCCTTCCTCGCGGGGCCGGTCCTTGGGCACCTTCTTCTTCGGGGGCTTGGTCCCGATCAGGATCACCTTCATCCCCAGGCCGCCGCCTCCGTCCTCGCCGCCGCCCGCCACCTCGTTGGCCGCGATGGCCGCCTCCACCTCCTCGAACTCCACGATGGCGCACTCCTCGCTGCCCAGCTGGGCGTAGCGGCCGCTGAGCCTCTTCAGGTCCGCCGGCAGGTCCTTCCCGGCCTTCAGCACGCGGACCGAGGCGATGGCGCCGTACGCGCCAAACGCCTTGAGCAGCAGCTTCATCAGCTGCTCCTGCTGGACGGGAGCGTCGGCGGCGCCCTCCTTCAGGGCCGCCAGCTCGGGCCAGTTCTGCAGGTCGCTGAGCAGCAGCATGCGGCTGGGCAGCGACTCGCTGGCGAAGACCGGCACCACCGACTTGCGCCGCACCTTGCGGCCCTCGTCGTTCAGCTCCAGCACCGCCGAGTGTCGCAGGGCGTAGGCCGTCGTCCGCCAGTCCCTGGTCAGGTGCTTCACCTGGGGGAACACACACACACACACAATTGAAACCTAACGAGCCAAGCCATTTACCTATGCAAATATACACAATGACGGCTGTGTAGTGACTCAAACTATGTATTCTACAGATTAGATTAGATGATTAGATTCAACAGAAGCATGGAACGCATGCAACACATGCAAACTATATTGGGGGATGATTTTTACAGCTCAGCATTTCATTGAGACGTACCCTACACTTCTTACATGTTGGGTAAGATTAGTCAAGTTACTGTGCAATTCGTACAAATTGTGCGCACGTCTGGTTCATGTGCTCTCAGGACCCTTAATCGGGTTACTTTATTTAGCAGACTGTGCGGGGTATGTAGGATGAGGTAATGCAGAGTGGGAGGGCGCACTTTTGTATGCACACGCATGTTTCAGTTGAACAAGGCTTTTCAGGTCTAATGCTCTCGAAAGTTCATTTGTGTATGATTGGACCCCTTGAAAACAAATTGGTCCACCTCACAGTCAGCCATCAACAAATAACCGACAAAAGAATATTCTTCCACTTGCGCATTTAGTGCTTTTTATGTTCAGTCCTTCAAGTTTTGATACTAAAATGTTCATCCAAGAACAACATCGGAAACCTTGCCGCTTATCTCTTCTGTTGGGCCAGCTTCCTCCACCCTGACGCCGTCTGCAGTGACAACAATCTACATGACTCCAGAACGCAAAGGATTCGAGGCGAGACACGTAGCATTGCATTGGCAGTGCCCCGCGTATGCATGCCCACGTTGATATGGATCACGCTTCACCCTGCAGCTGGCTCCACATATGCAAGTCTTCCTTCCCAAACCGATGAAAGCACACAGGAAATAAACAACACGGCGCATGCAAAAACAGGAAGCTTCGGCGCATGCAGATAGTTGGTTCCTGTGACACACACACACACACACACACACACACACACACACACACACACACACACACACACACACACACACACACACACACACACACACACACACACACACACCTTTTTGAACGAGGTGAGCAGCTTGACGCTGACGAAGCCCATCTTGTTGCGCCGGACGTGTTTCAGCAGGAAGGCGTCGTGCTCCAGGTTCTCGTCCGACAGGTAGTGCTCGATCTGCGCCACCAGCTTCTGGATGAGCTCGGGGTCGGGGGGCTGCCAGCTCTCCTCCTCCAGCTCCCCCCCGCTCGTCCCAGCGCCGCTGCGTGTACGTGAGAGACTATAGTTGAGATCATAGTTACATTGACTCAACATCTCACTGAAGCAGTGAACAGTAAGACAATGAACAAAGATCCGCCGGTTCATTAATACAAAAAAAAAAGCGGCTGGATGTCAACGCGCGCTGGCAGCCTTCGCCCTGCCGTCACCGATAGCCCCCGCGCTGGAATGAGGAATGAAGACGCCAGCCGCACACATTACAGCATTACAAGTACTGGAGTGGCACAGCGGTGGGTGGGGGCTGGCCACAACAAGGCCATCGCCCCTCCACAGACCTCACAATACGACAGGCAGCGGTGTGAAGCTCAGACCCGCGACAGGCAGCGGTGCACGGCTGTCGGTAGTTCAGCTCAGGACTCCCATTTGACATTCATACTGAATGGTTGAAAGACTTAAAGGAGGTCTGGCACAAGGAGGCCAGCACAGCAGAATACAGAATTGAGGTCTGATGAACGATATTGGGAGGAGGATGACTCATCCAGTGCACACACACACACACACACACACACACACACACACACACACACACACACACACACACACACACACACACACACACACACACACACACACACACACACACACACACACACACACACACACACACACACACACACACACACACACACACACACACACACCTCCCCCTGACCGCAGCGCGACAGACAGAGAGCCACGATGTACTCCACAAGAATGCGCCGTTTGTTTGTCACAGACACACAAACTTGAAAACATCTGCCCACCTCAGTCTGCCTCCGTAATGAACACTGTTTGGGTGCTTACAGGTTGGCCGGGGACTCCCGTGTTACGTGTGAAACGCGGTTCCGTGTTGGGGAAACCACTTCTAAGCGACTACCCTAGTTTGCGCGCAAAATACACCACCATGATAGCTCCGACGAGCAGGTTAAAAAACGACGCGGGGGACGACATCGTACGGCGGTGTACACATTTCTCGGCGAAGGCAATCAGTTGAACAGGAAAAACTGGACTTTAGACCCATCTCTACTCCACCAAAATGTACATCGCGCGTCGGGAACCAGCGAATAGTTGTCTGACAGCCGGTAAAAATAGCTCCCAATGACGCAGGGGAATAAGATTAGAGTAAGTGTCATAGTTGATCGCCCAAGGTGTCCGGCCTCTCCACGTCACCTCTCCGGACCACAGGTGGCAGCCACTACGCCTCCATTCAACCCAAACGCCCTTAACCCATCACAGAGACGCACACACACAACAGTGGTCCGCTCTGATCCAAAACGGCGTCAGCCTTTACATAACCTTGACACAGTGAGGACGCATTTTACACACGTTATAAGCCCGGACCAATAAGTTTCCCCGCCCGACCTTGATTTGTCATGTCTCCCGAAATCGTCCTCACTACAGCTCCCTCCGAGGAAATCGACATTGTTTGACGACACTTCTTCGGGTTCCTCGTCGTCCGCAGCTTGGATCGCCACTGTTATGGTCACCGTCCCCATCTCCTGCAGGTGCTGGTCCACAGTAATGACTTCATCGATCCCGTGTTCTACCGCCGATTCGGACACACGGTCTAGGGGGTTCGGGTTGGGGGGGAACTCCGTGGCGACACTCATAGTACCGGAAAACGTAAACGAGCTGTCAGTCGTCCCCTTGGCGTTCTCTTCAATAACCGCGCTTCCTTGGAAGCTCTTAATCTCGCCCGACTCGAAGGCAACAGGATACGGCACGTATAAACCTCGACGCGTTTGACACCAGCGGCGATGAAAGGCAAACGGGGCTCCGACGACGCGCTCCACAGCTTGCCAGAGACCCCAAATGTTACCCCACGGAGAACCCGGAGGCGCGGACGAGGGGCTTGAAGCAGCTAGCGAGACGCAGCCTGGAACTGTTGTGATCGAGGGGATGGAGCCTTCTTGCAGCGCTACTTCCTCATATGTAAGAGGCTTTCTGCTTTTGAAACGAGCTCTGGGATTGGGCCATTGCGTCTCCTCGCATCCATTCCCAGCCCAGAAGCAAAAGCTGACACAAAGCCAGGAGGGGGGCAAGAGGAGAGAGAGACAGCGGAGAAATGCGTTCACTAAAGCGTGCATTCTTTCTTAGCACACACTGGCCGTTGTGCTTTTTTTTCTGCTGTTTAAGAAATGGCGACCATTTCACATGCGTCTAAATAGGGGGCTGTCTGTGTGTGTTATCGCACGTGTTTATTTCTAATTGCGTATTTGCTGTGCAAGTTGTCTAACGCGCTAATTGGATAATTGGGTGGGCAATGCAGGTGTTCTGCCTCGTCACTTCGCATGTTAGGCCTATTAAAACACCAAGTGCGCATTGAGGTCAACGTTGGGTTTAACTCACAGGCATTACTTTATTGGGTTCTTCATATTTGTTGTTGTTGTATAGACAAGGATAAGCCCAGTAGGCCTAGTCCAGTTTAGCCTATACGAGTGGTAATAACACACTACCTGATGAGTGGTGAACTATTGCCTACACGCTCTTCTTGAACACTATAATAATCCCGCACCGTGTCGGCAGCGACCAACAACCTTACATTAGACAGCTTTACGTCTTTGGGCGAGCGACACACACACACAGCTGGTGGACAGTGTGAGTCATGGCTGCACCACATGTCGGGCGGAACCCCTGGTGATGTCGGCCCGAGAGGCTGGAGGGAGACAAGCCCCACATTTTAACAGTTTTTTTTTTGCATCTAACACAATAGAGGAGCACGTTTGTAAACAGCGTTGTAATGGGATTCCCGTGCTTTTTTCTGACTTCTATCTTTGCCGAACAATTGAGCTGCCATCCGTTGTGATAGAAGTTCTCCTTTTGTGCCGTGGCCATGGTTATCTGATTGACTCGTAGGCTTTGAATGAGACAACAATTGTAGCCTACTCAGATAGTACAAAAACGTTACCGCTAAGGTTTTGATAAACCAATAAAGACACTAGAGGAAACCACTCACAGCAAGGCGAAGACCAAGACTACAAACAGACAAATAGACATCAACAAAAAACAAAACAAAAGCTTATTGTGATTCATCAGTTTTATTCTAAGAGGTGACAGACAGACAAACAGACAGACACTCTACGTATAGTAGAGTGTTAGAATATTATATATATTTTTGTATATTATTTACATAGGTTCATATTATATATATATATATATATATATATATATATATATATATATATATATATATATATATATAATATGAACCTATGTAAATAATATACAAAAATATATATAAAGAAATATAAAAATATACATAAATGTACATACATCCAGGCATATACTAATAGCATACACAAATATGTAGCATGTCGGATTTTATCGTGCAGTGAGATGACCAGTTATGTAGTGAAATTACCAGTTATGCAATGCAATAGGAATAAACTGTTATGTAGCAGAAACTCGGATGAAAGTGACAAATTGTATAGTTTGATAACCACAGGCAGGAATGATTTCCTATGTCGCTCTATGGTGCATCTCGGTGAGAGGAGTCTTCTGCTGAAGGAACTCCTCCCGGAGCCAGGGTGGAAAAGAGAGGGTGAGAGACATTGTCCATGATAGTCAGTAGCCTGGACATCCTCCTCCTAGCTGCCACGGTCGTCAGAGTGTCAAATCAATGAGAAATGGTTGCTACACTAACGTTGGGGCTTTTAGTTGATACGGGACGTATACACAGTGCCATTCCTTTAACTATTATGTGGCTGTCATATAAACAGCCCCCAGACTGGATGTCAAGCGTCATGAATAGATTGTGACAGCGTGTAGGATGCCCACTAAATCCCAGCATCCTCGCAGCCCTACATCATCACCACGTCGTGCAGAGCAACTAGTTGTACTACACTCATGGGTTTGGGCGATTGCTGTAACCTTCCACATGTCTCAGATTTCAATACATTGTGTACGGCAGAGTGGATCTTAAAATAGACTATTAGTGTTGAACCTGCTGAGCAAAGAAAGGTTCAGCTGCCTGGCCGGTCGAGGTTGTTACTGCCCCCTTCAGTCGAAGCGAGATCTGCAACCCAAATTGTTGCGATGTTGTTACATTGTAAGATTGGTCATATTTGTGTGTGTGTGTGTGTGTGTGTGTGTGTGTGTGTGTGTGTGGTGTGTGTGTGTGTGTGTGTGTGTGTGTGTGTGTGCGCGCGCGCGCGCGCGTGTGTGCGTGCGTGTGTGTGTGTGTGTGGTTTCGTGCCAAGGGGGTTTGTGTTGTTAGATTCATTATTACCTTTTTGCGTTGTCTGGAATCACCGTTTCTGGTTATATGTAATATACACATGTATCTAGATAGTGTCAGTTCTGTTTTTGAATGGCAGTCATTTCGCATTCGCACTACTACTGCTTGAGCGCCAGCAGTGAGGCGATGCATAATCTTACAGAACATAGTGAACACGCCGTGCGCGACACGACGTTGCCACGGCAACGATACACCACTCAGTCCGTGCCTGCTTTGCAAAAGCTGAGGCACGGTGTGAGTGTTTAGTTTGGTAAGTGCTTGGTTGCCTAAATAACCAGCCGTCTACTTTTCCTTTCTCTGCTTTTCTTCGAAGACACCCCAACGACCGCGAGCCAAGAATGTCAGAGAAACTTTTACTTTGAAGGTTGGTCGTGGTCACGAAAGTGGGCCGAATACGCTGACTGCATATATATACAGTCTATGGCTGACTGCTGACTAGCGCGTTCGTTGTCCGTCCTACGCGTCAGGTGCGTAAAGACGCACGGATGCGTTCTCAAAAACACAACGTGGGAGTCAATCCGGGAGGAATGTCTCTCACACCGATGGTAGGATGGATGACGTTTGATTTATAAACGATGCAAATCTGAATCTGTCTTACGTCGAGTGTCCCCGGATGAACACACAGACATCTGTCCTCTCCACAGGTTAACAGGTACAAACTGCACCTGGCGGCCGTGAAGTCTCTCGTCCCAGAAAATCTGCAGAGGAATGCGAATCATAATGACGGGGTAGGCATGTCCTGTTCAGTCCTTGACCCCAAATGATGTATTGCCCGTCTTATATGTGTTACACTGATGCTGTTTACATTTTCGCAGGCAGACCTTCGATTCTGTGATCCTACAATAGAAAGAAACACTCAGACCTTGCTGGCAAAGAACTACTCAAAAACAGGTAAAATAATATTTTTGTATATTGTATAGCAGCTAAATCAGCGAATTGAAGACTACAGTATATTCAAACTGAAATGAATCTAAACCAACTATAAATTATTCACAAATATTTGGATAAATTGCCATTAACCGTGGTACTCCGACATATCTCTTAAAGTTTAAGACTTAAACTACATATGATTTTCCAGATTGTTCCCCCACCTCACCTGGGTTTTACTGTGGCCTTCTCTCCCTATAGACAAGTGGTCTTCCCGTAGCAGGAGAAGACTAGAAACCCCCTCAGTGCTCCTGCTGGCTGGGGATTGTTTAGATTGCGTGCCCAAAGGAGCCTCAGACGTCCATCCAGACCACAGTGACAAACCGAGGAGGCCTCATCAGAGCGCTGGCTACAGGAATGACACCTTCAACCCTCCTAAACAAACAGGTAGGCTGCAGGGGGCCCTGAAGTTGTTGTGTGGATGTTCTTTCAAACGTTTTTCTTTTACGTGACTCTTTATTTTGACGCCTCATCTGATTGGCTGAACACGGGTTGGACGCGACTTCAGCATCCACAGCAGGAGGCTGGGAAGAGGCTGACCAGGGTCCACTACATGGGTTCTCTGGCTCTTTAGGTTCCCTGGTTGAGGGTCTGGGGTCCAGCTCTGGACGGATTGACCTGGACAGGTAACAACTTTTCTTTCTCATCGTCTAAAATAATTGGAATGTTTTCAGGACATTTTCTTCTCCTAGTGGCCACTTTTTAATGAGGTCTGTCTGTGTGGTTTTAATAATTTTTTATTTCACATAGCTGTCTCGTTCCATTTTGTGCCACAAGGGAGCAGCAACGTGCCTCATAATGCCACCCATCTGTAGAATATTCTAGAATATACTCAACTCGAGGTTTGACTTGGCATTGGCATTAGTTGCTAAATAGTGTCAACACGACAGTATACGTCATCAGGCTTACCACACTGATCATGGATCTGTTTGCCCAGGCGCTGTCTGGACAAATGCCCACAGTTGGGCTCCATGGACGGGCTGCGCCTGCTCAACCTGCAGCACAATTGGATCACCAGGATCCAGCACGTCTCACAGCTACAGAGGCTGATGTTCCTGGACCTTTACCACAACCACATCTCTGACATGGCCGGCATCGAGGCTCTGCGCTCTCTTAGGGTGCTCATGCTGGGCCAGAACAGGTTTGTTTTGTGTGAGTGGACTCACCAAACCACAATGTGATTGTTAGTTGTCAGTGTAGTTTGTCACACTGACAATCATTGATGAATCCATGCGTTTAGCTTGTCCTGGATTCTATGATGTGGCGTTTGACGTTCCACATCACAGTCCCTCTTAAAGTCAACCATACCACAGATTTAGGCTGCCGTTGGCATTTTCAAGCACGTTGGTAACTTTACATCCCTCGGAATGCAATGAAAGTCCATATGGGTATTGGTGAACAAGAAGCTACTGTAAGTAAAGGCCAAAGACCGCCTTCTCTCTCCTAATACCCTCTTATTCCGACCGCTCGGGCTTCCTGTCTGCTGTTTAAATGGCAGCCATTGTTTCACATTGTATTTCTCCAGTAACCGTATACATTATAGTGTAAGACGTAATGCCATTAGCTTCGAGGGCCTAAGAACAACAGGGAATTCGTGTTTATATTGAGCGTCAGCACAGGAAATACAGTTCTCCTTGGTGGAATTCAGATGTGCACAGGTATGTGGCATGGCTTCCACTGATCACATTACTGTAAAGACGCAGTAGATGGTGTTTAAAAAAAAAACGATCAACGTTTTTTCCATGGCAAGGAGATTCATTCAATTCCTGTTTTTTTTTTTTCAGAATCCCTAAACTGTGTAGTCTGGAAAACCTGTCCAAACTAGAAGTTCTGGATCTGCACGCCAATCAGGTACTCTCTGCTGGGACCAGAACCTTCCCAGTCGAAACGTGTGTTCAGTGTGGCTCAATCTGCTGGGCATAGCGCAGCATCAGGCATCTCTCGTTGTGAGGTTCAGCGACTGGCAGCTGGCTCCCTTTCTCGCCTTTCACGCCCACACTCTCAGTAACTCACAGTAACTGGTTTCGCCATGGCGGATTGTGGGCATTCTTCAAGCGCTGGCTTCTTCAGTTATTTAGCTTCTTGTCGCTGTTACAGCACCGTTTACACTGTCAACCGCATCACCTGTGGGGGACTTCTGCAATGGAACCTTGAGCCTTGTTGTTTCAACGTGGAGCGTTGAGCTTCTTACAACTGAGCCTGTTAGAACTTTTAATGCCTGGCTCTCACTTCTAACACTAGGAGTAGATTCCAGGTTGTCTCCAGCTAGACTCTACATTGGTTTCTTAAACAGCATGTCTGAGTATTGTGAATAAGAATCAAAGCCAACCCCCCCAAGTGAAAGATGCATAAAAGGCACAAGATGCCCAGGGATTTTAAAAGCACCAAGAAAATGAAGATATTTATTCGTTGTTGGCTTGGTATTTTCACCCCCCTCCGGAAATGGGAAATGGAATGAATAGGACCTTCGTTTAGTGCTATTAGCGGCCTGCCAGCTCCCCGCCTACACCTCTCCTTAGAGGGCTATTCTCCAGGACCTCAGTCGGGCTCGCTTCTTCTCTGATGTTGGCTGCTCTCGGCGTATTCGGGAATCCCACCCACCGCACGGCGGCTGCACTGTGGCCCGCATGCGTCACAGCAGCCAGGTTGCTTGGCATCCATTGTGAACTGGAACACGCAGACCCGGCTGCCCTCCACCGGCTTATTGTATGTGTGTGTGTGTGTGTGTGTGTGTCGGTCTGTGTGTGACTTTGTCTGCATCCTGTCCCATTCATCAGCCATATATAATGAACCATATTAAATGTCATGTCGAAAGGAAAACTCAGCCCACGTGAGGTGGGGTATGGTGCTGTTTTTTTGACATTTAGTGAACTTTACATCCACAGACAATATGTTATATTGTTATTGCAATGATCCATCAAAATACATTACATCTCAGATACATTTAGCGCAGGTAGCCACAGATTTATTCTGTAAAGTATGCCATAACTTTTTTAATGAAAATAATTCTAAAGCTATCTACCTATAACCAATCTTATGAGTTATGAGTTAAATCAGTTATACCTGCTCAAGACAGGCAAACTCTCTGACTTTTTGCAAATGTATCATGTGATATACGTATAGTCACTGTTGTCACTGCTACAGCATGTTGCCGCGGCAACATGTCAACCAACAAAGCATCAATGCCTTCTACAACACTATAAATGAGGCTTCAGGTGCCCGCTTTATTCAGAGAGATGAATGTGATGGCGATAAAGAGCTGCCCTGCTAAAGCCCATTCATTTTGTTGTATAGAGCCCTGACATTCCCCCCCCCATGTCAAACTAATGTGCGTAACGTTCTCAGTGTAGACCATTAGCCGGGCTTAAACAGATGCCATCGTTTTCATAGCCGACCCACAATGCACTCCAATTCGCAAAAGCCTTGGATTAATTAAATTTGTAATCCACGTAAACATATTTTGGATACCTGACCCGCACCGACGCAAAGCACCTCGGCATGGGTTTTGTGACACAGGATCCTGAAATATTTTCAAATTAGATTATCCAATCTATTTTGGTGAGAGACGTGCGGCAAAGTGACGCAGATAAGATTTCTGTTGGGCTGGCTGCGAGACGCGACGTTTGATATCCACACTTTATTTTACGCAACGAGCGGTTGGCACGAGCAAACGGGCGCTTTGTCAGTCATAGCCTGTTTCATATTCCTGTCGCCGGGGACGCTGAATGCCAGCAACTGCGTGTGTGTGCTGCAATCGTAAACCCTTTATGGGGCCCGTCTGGTGTGGGAGTGGGTGGTCACTCTCCCTGCAGCGTAGATGAAGGGCCACGCTTGGTACCGGGCCAGCCTGTCGTATCTTCTGGCTGCTGCCGCCGCTGCTGCTGCTGCCTTACTGTGCAGAAGAACAGGTGGGAAGAATATGGATGTTTCCTGGCACGGTTGTGACACCCACCCACCAGCCATGAGGCTCGCCCAGGCCCAGCCATGCTATGTTTCATCGACTGTGTATATCAACATGCAACGTTAAGGTGGCATCTATTACAAAACGCTGTTTGGATTGGACCTAACACATCAGGGTTCTTATTTTGTCGGTGGGATAGATGTGTTGGTAATTGCTGCTCCCTTCTGCAGCGTGGACAGAAGGCAGAAGCTACAAAGAAAAAGTCATGGCTTAAAATAACCCCAAACTCACCATGACAAGTTGCTAATTACAGGTCTTCCCCAGGGCAGTAAAATACTGACCTTTTCAGTTATTTATTTGACATGTTTACAAGCTGCCTGATGCGAGTGATTGCTTGTTTTGTGTCCCCCTGTGGTTGTGTCTAGATCACCAGGATAGAGAACGTGTCTCACCTGGGCAAGCTGCGGCTTTTGAACCTGGCAGGAAATGACATCACCCGCGTGGAGAACCTGCAGGGTCTGGACTCCCTGACTGAACTCAACCTGCAACGCAACGGCATCTCCAACGTGGTGAGGAGCCTGTTCATCACCTCACAAATAATTCACAGATTTCCTTCATCTTCAAGGCTCACTTGTTCATCTGAGTTCACCTGAACCCTGCATAACGTCCATTCTCTACCTACCCCTGCCCCCCCTAAAAAACCACAAACAAAAACAAAACAAAGAAAACCTATCCTCATGCTCTTCTATGTTGTACGTCTTGGCACTTTATAATTGCTCTTTGTAACTTGGCACTTAGCCAAATATGTTGTATACTAGCAATGGTTAACCCAGCAATTGAAATGCTCTGAAACTCTGGTGACTTTCTTACTTTATTAACAGCAATGAAATGTTTCACCTTCTTATGACAAATGTACTTATTGTAAGTCGCTTTGGATAAAAGTGTCTGCTAAAAGCCCCTAAATGTAAATGTAAATCTTGGTGGAGGATATAGCAACACTTTACCTCAATGATACATTCAATACATCTGCTGGCTTTTGCTTTATATTTCATTATATCTCATATCAAATGGCATGCTGTCTTGTAGTGCAGTAAGTCCGTTTCAGCGACGCATGGAAGGACAGCGATGTACAGTACGTGACATGAGAGTCACATGAGAGGATGAATTCAGTGCTTGCGTGGATAATGTCGGACGACCATCGGGGAGCCACAAACTGGTTGCTTTTTGCAGGCTGGCGTCCTGCGGACTGTGTGAGCATGTGTATGTACATGGAGGCAGCTGGGCTGTGTCTGACCTGTAGGGTTCATGTTAATGCTCTGTACAGATGTAAGGGCCTGGAGCTCTGCGCCGCAGTGGTTTAAATCTGGGCCCCCGGATCATAAACAAAGCAGCTGGCCTGTCTTCGTAATGGCCCAGGGTGGCGCTGTGCTCGGGGGGGTGGGTGGGTGGGTGGGGGGGGGCTGTCGTATCTACTGTAGTGGGGGGGGGGGGGGGGGGGGGGGGGGGGGGGAGTCTGCACCCACATGACCTGATGATGCCAAGCATAACACAGTAATACTTTTTAGTTTTGCACACACACACACAGACACACACACACAAACACACACACACACACACACACACACACACACACACACACACACACACACACACACACACACACACACACACACACACACACACACATACACACACACACACACACACACACCTGCACACACACAGACACAGACACAGACACAAACATTACACATTGGTGCAGGCGCCAATATGTAAATGCTGGTGGAATTGTTTGGGTTCCTGTTACTGAGGGAAAGGTATCTCAAACCCCTCAATTACTCTCTGTGAAACGGAATATTCTGTAAAACAACATCAATGAAACTGTGTCTATAGTGTCAGATTAGAAAGACCAGCGCGAGTCTAAACAGGCTGCTCGCTAGTATGCACATCCCTAAACTCTGCCCAGTCCCGCCACCATCAGAGTGCAACTTAACCTGGCTTCGTCACACACACACTGCAATCACCCTCCATCTCCACCCTGCTGGAGATACATTTGTAGGCGTAGGTGTTAATTATGGGATGTTTTATTATGCTGAAGGAGGGGGAAAAGGGAATCCTACATCTCAGCGGTTTGTTGTGTGTGTGTGTGTGTGTGTGTGTGTGTGTGTGTGTGTGATGGCTGTTTTCGGAGGTGTTTTGCTGCCAGGTGCTTACGCGAACGTGACACACAGGTAAACACACACACACCCTCTCCAGCTGGCGCCACTTCACGGACCCCATTGGGGGGGGGGGGGGGGGGGGGCGGCGCGGGGGGGTGTGGGGGGGTTGGTTCTCCACTGCAAAATAAACACACACTTGTTGTTGTCTCGAGACCGATCACCAGTGCGTTGCGTACGCCCGAAACTCATTCATTTCCATTTTTCCGGTGATTACGACTAAGTAGGGTTGCAGTTATTTTCATAAACCCAGGACCCTCCCGATGGTTTACCCGTCCGGCGTGCGGCATGTGGCGCCCGTGACGTCTTGCGTATCCTACAGCGGATTGTATGCCAGCCTTAATCCCCCCCCTCCGCTCACCGCCGGCGTGGTAAGGGTGCAGCATCTCTCCCATCTCTGAAGAGCCCCAGCGTCTCCACTTCAGCTCCTGTGTTTATCTTGGCTCTCCTCCCCCCCCCCCCCCCCTCCCTCCGCCGTTGAAGGAGCCGTTGCGTGCAGAAGGACTGAAGAGGTGCTGCCGTCTCTTCGGATTAATGGCCCTGCCAGAGCAGCAAGCATTCGCGTGAAAAATGATCACATGCAAGCTGTCCGTGTCACAAAGTTCACAAATACACGTCGCGCTGCTCAGTGGTGCACATCCCACGCGCGCGTATTTACGTGCGCACGCACGCACCCACGCGTGCACAACAGAGCACAACGAGGCATCGGGCGCCAGCGTGGGGTTAATGCCAGCGTGTGGTTAATGCCAGCGTGTGGTTAATGCCAGCGTGCGGATACACGCTCAGGATTCACCTGGCCGAGCGAGGGGTTCTGTCTTGGTTGTCGTGGCGCTGCGGTGGTCGTTGTGTAGTTGTTGTGTAAAGGTCAACAACAACACAGTTGTTGGTTTCATGTTGTGCAGCGGATCGCCCGTGTGATGACATCACTCTGTCTGAGACAAAGGGGGCTATTTTTAGACTCAGACAGCGGGGGCAGCGAGGCTGCAGCCGCGTTGACAGACAGACGGCAAGCGTGCAAAGACAGGAGACACTCCTGCAGACAGGTGCAGGAGCACGCTCGCCTCCCTACCCCCACGGCAAGGTTCAGCATGACCCAGTGAGAAGCTCATCTGAGGTGCAGGTCTTCAAACAACCATTTATTTTCGTTTTGACGAGTGATTTATCTCGGCGATTACTGCATTCTGCGCTGCACTGGTTCCTATGAACTTGTCAACCTGTGTTGTAGGCCTGTGGTTCAGACTGCCCCGCTTTCTGAGGTGACTTGGCCGTTCTCGCTGGGTTTATAGGACTGCAGCGGTGAGCAATGCCCCTGTTGTCCCATCAGAGCTTATCAGGGTGCCAGAGAGGGAGGAGAGGCAGGCAGCGAGCCCTGACCTGGCCTGGGGCTGAATCATAATGACACTTATGTGCCCACATGTAACTACCGCAATTGTTTGAGTGGGAGATGGTTTAGACTCCACTCAGAACCACTGTTTGTACAAAAGCACTTATTACTCAACTCAATACAAATATCATGATAATACTGAATCTCTTCATAACCATAAGTCTTCATAATCGCAATATCTTATTATGCAATCACCAAATCCTGATTCAGAACACAGAGTGGACAGAGTTTTAAGCTGTGGGGTGCTCCACCATAGTGTCTGGGGCTGCAGTGGAGAAGAACAAAAAAGCAGAAATACTTATGATGGTGTGGGCGGGGACTTTCTAGGTGTAACATTTGAGTCAGGCTGCATTCCATGTGTGTTACGCCTAAAGGTTTAAATGTACCTTACTCTGTACTGTACTTCTCCCCCCTCCATGCCTGCTTGCCCATCAAGCTGCTTGTCTCTGTTAACTTGCATTAGCGTCATCTTCATTATCTGCTTTTTAACAAGCCGCTGTCTATGATCTCTGGGTTGGCTTGTAATCTGAAGTTGTTAAAATTTCTCTTTGACATGATTCTAAGCTGGCTGGGATCATAACAGTTGATTTGTAACAACAATCATGGCCTCAACCCATTCATTTAAAGTTTTGATTAGCGGAAAAGAGGCTCACGTGTGTTGTCATTAGGCATGAGGACAATATTTTACTCTTGACTAGTTGTAGGATGTTTGGATAAGTAGATGTTTGCTGTTGTGGTTTAAAATGGCATATACCTGGATATACCAACATGAAAAGACACATTATTCAAAAGCCAAATCAATGACTACTGATGATTACGTCCATGTCCATGTTAAGTACAAACAAATCACAAAGTGGTTTGTGTTTCCGCTCCTTCTACTCTGTATTTCTGATGTTTTGTGTAGACATTTTTCAGATGAAAAATAGCTTTGATGCTAGGTCAGTGCTAGTGTGAGGGTGAAGCCATTTCGCTGAACATAAAGGTCCCTGTGACGTACAGGTTTCTGTGGAAGTCAGCCCTCGCGGTTTGGTGTGACGGCAACCTGCCCTGACACTTTAACCCAGTTCCTCAAAACACTCTCTGCTCTCAGTGCACACACTACTGACTGCACTCGCAGAGATGCACACACAGACACACACAGATAGACACACACACGGAGGGACACACACACTCACAGACAGACGGACAAACATACACACACACGGAGGGACACACACACTCACAGACGGACGGACAAACATACACACACAGACACACACACAAACAGACACGGACACACACATACACACATGGACACACACACACACAGACGGAGGGACACACATACACACACACGGACAAACACACACGGACACACAAATACACACATGGACACACACACACACACACGGAGGGACAACATACACACACGGACACACACATTCACACATGGACACATCCACACAGACGGACGGACACACACACATACACACACGGACGTACACATTCACACATGGACACACACACACAAACATAAACACCCACACGGACACCCACACATACGCACACACACCCACACGGACACCCACACACACGCACACATACCCACACGGACACCCACTCACATGCACACACGGACACGCGCACACACACATGGACACACACACACACACACACACACACGTGCACACCCACTCATGCCCTGCCCCTTCTGTCGGGGCTGTCATCTCGTTAGCTGATGTCGCTGGTTGTCTGTGCGTCTCAGCTTGTGGGCCAGCTGCCTCTCGTTAAGCCATTGATTCGCTCAAAGGCGTCCAGACTGTCGCTGAACCATAAACCTCCTCCCTCTTGCCTGAACAACGGCGCTCCCCATTGCGACTCCCTTTTGTTCTTCTCCGCCACCAGCTAGCTAGGCAGCTACCCACCGTGTGCGAGTGTTTGCATCTACAATGAGCCTGTGAGTCTCCTGCAGCAGCCATTCTCTGCATTAGCGCAGCGCACAGCTCTCTCTCTCTCTCTTCTTCCCCTCCCCCCCCCCCTCTCTCTATCTCTCCCTCTCCCTCTCTCTCTCTCTCTCCCTCTCTCTCTCGTGTGAATGCGGTGCGGTGCATGTATGTAGGCGGGCGCGGGGCCGGACAGCTGCATGACGATGCATGCCGGCGCGACGAGCTGAGGAAGAGAGGAGAGAGAGAGAGAGAGAGAGAGAGAGAGGGAGAGAGAGACGAGAGAGAGAGAGAGAGAGAGAGAGAGAGAGAGAGAGAGAGAGAGAGAGAGAGAGAGAGAGAGAGAGAGAGAGAGAGAGAGAGAGAGAGAGAGAGAGAGAGAGAGAGAGAGAGAGAGAGAGAGAGAGAGAGAGAGAGAGAGAGAGAGAGAGAGAGAGAGAGGAGCGGGCGCGCGTTATTATGGGCAGCTCCCTGATCCCCCCCCCTGCATCCATAGACACCTTCTCCTCCCGAGCGCAGCCCTCCTCCATCACTCTCCAGCCTCTCCGCTTCACCCTCCCGTCTCCTCCCTCTCTCTCCTCCCGCCCTCCCTGTGCCTCCCTGTGTTTCTAGACGGAGCTGGAGCGCCTTCCCTGCCTGCAGCGCCTCTTCCTCAGCTGGAACAACATCAGCAGGTAAGGGTCCCGCGGTGCTAGCCACACCTGCTAGCCACAGGCTAGGCCGGCGTAGTAGGCCAGGGTAGGCTGGCGTAGGCTGGGTTAGGGATGGACCGCTCCCCAGCTCCCCCCCCCTTCCCTGGGCTCCCGGCCAGAGCCTGATCATGCCCACACAGACAGACATCACCCTCCGCTGTTACCTTTCGCGGCACGCGAGAAGTCCGATGTGTATGATCAGGTATAGGGAATGGGGACGACGAGATAGCAAACGCCTAGCCGTTAATACTACCGGGGATGCGTGGTTAAACAGGGCGTTGTGTTGTGTTATGGTGGTGAGCAGCAGCAGCAGAACCACACCCTTGTGTACCCCTTAAATCAGAATCCCAAGGGCTGGCGATGTGTTTCGGGCTGGCTCGGCTAACACATGCAAGCTGTCAGATGTTTAGCTACCAGTGCTGTGGGTGGGTAGGCTAGCTAGCGTGGGAGCCCAGTAAACACTGTGTTAGCCTGAAGGAGGCTGGGATGCACATTGTAACACCGTGTCACTGTCAGCTTACTGGCACAAAGTCACCTTGTGCACTGGTAATAAGTGAGCTGACATCTGAGCTAACTCACACTGCTCTTAGTGCACATGTCTGGCTGTCACCGGTCTATGCTAGCAGTAGACAACATCCAGGCAGTGTGTCCACTCCAGTCCCCAAACCAAATGTATTCCACAGCACAAAGTGCAACCATTTAACTGTTTATTAACTGAAAAGTGTGAAGTAAACATTTCTATTTCTTTAGTTGGTTAGTTTAATTGAAAACTGCGGTCACTTGCTTGACAACGTGCAACCCATTCCAGAACATTTATTAGACAAAAACCTGAAAATGAAGGTGAATAAGAAACAATTTTCATTTTCAATCCCAAAATCTGAACATGGTTCAGTGAGAGATATAAGTGTATTCAGTGTCACATGAACCCCCATTATACACACATTGGGCACATCCCCATTAACCACCAGCTTTCAATCACCTGCCAGCGGTGAATAGAATACAAATAGAATAATTATATCTAAGTTCATTTTCCATTTTTGTATTGATGTCATTTTCACACGCTCACATTTCAACAGCCCCTGTTTGGCATCACCTGTCATGTTGAGTGACACCCCCCTGCCACACGTTTCAGCCAATCAGAAGCAAAATTAGATAAGATAAGATAAGATAAGATATTCGTTTATTAATCCCCCTTAGGAGAAATTCACAGTGACCAGCAGTACAAGGGGATAGAGGAGTGCAATAGAAGACCTGAATATAGGCAATATATATACACTAAACAATAAATAGATTTACCTAAATTAAGATAAGATTGTATGCAAGCTCTTAGAATCAGGTCAGAATGAAAAATGAAAACCA
>JAXIVH010000005.1:1263831-1288831 GCA_036785325.1 Urophycis tenuis | reverse complement strand
TGAACATAGCAGCCCACTGCTCCTATGTACCATAGGATGGGTCAAATGCAGAGAACAAATTTAATTCCCGTATCTAAAAAATACTGAGAATGACCAATGTCATTCTCACCAATGTCTAATGTCTCAGGGTGTTCCAGTAGCATGCATTCTCTGTGTGCATGTAGTGTGTGCATGATGTTACTGCAGAGCGTGCTTCAGTGTTGGGACCTTGTTGATGAATGGACCAGGCATGGTGCTGATTGTCTCACCGCAATCCGACTCCAACCCGCCATCTAAGAAAGTGATGTATTAACAGATGTTAACATATCAGCATGTGAGTTATAGAGGACGACTACACGCTCAGACCCCCACAAACACCCCCCCCCCCCCACATCTGGGACGGGCACATTCCACACCTGGACATATATATATATACATATGGACACCGAATGCTGAAGTCTTTGAGGAAAACATGGAATAGAAGCAACGTTGTTGTTTTGGTGCAGGGTGGGGAGAGCCAGAGTACAGCCAGAGGAAAGGCTGCAGTGAGGGGGCACTACGGAGGAAGATGGATCTGGCTGACTGCGGCCGGGCCTTTTTTTTTTTTGGTCCATAATCCCGAGCTGTAATGCTGCTTGATGGGAGAGAGGATGGGTCTGGTCAGGCCGCGCCATTACGTGAACCATGAAAAAATGGAGAGGTGACGCGGCGTGCGTCAGTTGAAATTGTATTACGGGATGCACGGCATTCGGCATACAAGGATGTGAGTGCAGTCATTCTTCCTTTTTTGTGGTGTCCCAGGGACGTTTGGTTCACACACAGTTCGGAATCTGCTCGGCTGAAAAAAAACAACCCCAAAAAGAGTCTATTTTTATTTGTGGTAGTGGGGTGGGGGGGGGGGGGCAGCTTTTGTTTGCTGGATGCATTCTTCAGAGAACTGTCATCTGAAACCTGCTTTGTCCTCTTTGTTTCGGTGCGTGCGTGCGTGCGTGCGTGTGTGCGTGTGTGTGTGTGTGTGTGTGTGTGTGTGTGTGTGTGTGTGTGTGTGTGTGTGTGTGTGTGTGTGTGTGTGTGTGTGTGTGTGTGTGTGTGTGTGTGTGTGTGTGTGTGTGTGTGTGTGTGTGTGTGTGTGTTTGTCCGTGCGTGCGTGAGCGTGGCGTGTCTGTCTCTGTGTGCGGCTGTGCATGTGTGTGTGTGTGTGTGTGCACGGCATGTCTCCCCCCGCAGGAGAAGAGGCGCCTGGCCATCCGCAATGCCGCCCAGCAGTGGGAGGGTGCGCGGGCCGCCCCGGAGCTCCCGCCTCACAACGGAGCCAAGGAGGAAGTCAGCCCCGAGAACAGCCCCGCCCACAGCCCCGCACAGACCAATGGCATCGCCCAGGAACACTCACCAGATGAGCCAAAGTAAATGACCGCCGTCGTCCGTGTTAAGCCAAGGAGATTAGCCGCCACATGTAGCGCTAACGCCGCTGCTCACTGGCATAATGACACTCATTCATAGGTTAGGTTACCTCGATGTGAAACAATCACTTCCTGTGTTGTCATTCTTATTCCATTGCTGGCTGGAAGTGTTAGCAGTGTGTGTGTGGGAATACAGCGAAGGTTAAATTCAATTAAAGGCCATCAAACCTTATTTGTTGCTGCCAGTTTGAAAGCATTCTGTAACGTGGTACTGAAATGCTTTCAAGTGATGTCGGTGATATTTAGATTATGTTCATTATTTCTTATCAGGAGGGTGAGCCCCCTTTCAGGACCAGAGAAGCCAACCATCGCTAGCGAGAACCGGCTCCGCGTGAACAGCCGTCCCAACAGCCCACGAGACCCCAAGTAAGACACACACACACACACACACACACACACACACACACACACACACACACACACACACACACACACACACACACACACACACACACACAGCATACTGTTACGCTACAGCGGTTCGCTATGTAAACGTGACACATGAGGCATAGCGGTTTCCTCTTCATCTTATTGACACCTTATTTTTCAACCCACCATTGGTTCCACCCGTGCCATAAGCCCTGATGCCGTGTGGGCACAGTGCTGCTTCTGCGTTTAGTCAAGCGCCATTCATATCTGTCTGGATCAGAGACTAGCCCTGCCCCCCCTGGGGTGCCCCAGGGTGCACCCTGGGGTGCACCCCAGAAGACCATGCCCAGGAAACGCATGTGTGATGATGGCGTACTGAGGCCTGCATATCATCTCACATATGTTCTTCTATCACCAAGCAGGCCATGCTTTTCACTATGAATCTGAGATGGCCGGTGTGTCTGTTTGTATGTTTCGATATCATTTGTGATGTCACAAGTATATTTAACCCTTCGTGGTCCAATATGAAACTATGTATGCACATTGGTTCAGTGGTCTTCGTGGTTCACCTCGAGGGACTAAGAGTGGGGGGTAACAGCAGATGTATGGTGAAAGCAGCTGTGTGTTCACACAGGCTAGTATTCTCATCAGGGCCCACAGGGAACCTGTGCTTGTGTGTAAAAACAAGTATGTACGTGAGGTTTGCTAGGCACGTAACATGCGGGCGGGGACAGCTTCAACTGTTTCAGCTACACAAGGCCCGGCCGTGTGAACGCTATGGCCTTGCGCGCAGAGGCTGACTTTTTACACATCTGTGCACCCTGTCAACCAAACGCAATGCTGCTAAACTAATTTGTATAGAAGTGTCCATCTTCTGATTCTGTCCTTGCTTTGGGTTTCAAACAAACACAGAACTATGAGCGAGCAGGTCTGCAGAGGGGAGGCTGTCCTCGCATATATTGCATAGGGGATCTCTTCTGTGGACAGTAATTGCGCTGAAGATCACATGCGTGGTTCAGTCAACATATTCATGATGAAAACATTTTCACGGGTGAAGCATGTGTCATGCGTGTTGTGGCGTGGTCCCAGTGTAAGGTGTGAAGCTCAACATGGCTGCCCAATAACCTACCACTATTAATGGTACAAAGTAGACTTGGGTCTGGCCTGCAGTCCATTTTTGTTGGTGTAACTAAAAGAAAATCCAATTAGCCTTCAACAGGCACTCATATCATGGGTATATATGTATGTATATACTGTATGTATGTATTTGTTCAAGGCCATTGAGGCTAAACTAATGGGCTTCAGCAGAACTACTTAAAGATGCAGTGGCAAGAAGACCGTATGTTCCTCTGAGCAGTGTGATGGAACACAAGATCATGTGTGAGGCTGTGACTGTTGTCATGCTGTGGTCCAGCTCCTACACACAAACACACACACACACACACACACACACACACACACACACACACACACACACACACACACACACACACACAGTTTATCAGTTGGCACAAGGCAGGTGTCGGTGATACGCTCAACAAATGGATGCCCAGTTGAGGGGCATCATTCACATACGTCTTTTCTTGGTGTCTTAGTTGGAGAGTTTTGCCTATATATACAGTTTTTAGTTGTTGTATCTTGTCCTATAGGCAGATCCTTTGTCTAATTTCTGCTTATCCGACTGTTTGATGAGTTGGTTAAATTTTCCATTGAGTTGTGAGCTATGGGTCACAATACATTTTCATCTTCCATTCTCTGCAGTTGAAACCATTGCAGCAGGACTAGAAGCATCCATCTTCCACTGTTCTTTAAAGATAGCGCTGTTATTTCCCTGTTATCTTCATGTCTCCCTGTTAATGCATTCATGATATATACTGTATATATACAAGATACACCATAGCAGAGTAACATACCTTTTTCTACAACTCATCCATAGTCGGGTTCTGCCAGCATCAATCTGTCTCTCATCCTCACTATCATATGGCTGGTTTAGGAGTGATGTACGTAATCTTTACTAGTTGTGACTTTACTGACTCAATATCAAGAGTGTTTGTGTGAGCTCCATCTTGTAAAATATCTCTAGACAGGGCAATGTAACAGAACCATTGGAAACTGTGCCATACATTTTTTTGGCATAGGGCAGGGTTTGTATTGCACAACCACTACTGTTGCACCATGCACAATGGCTCTTCTCCTGGTAACAAAGGGGGTTCAAACAGTGGCTTGTCTGGACTCCTGACAACGTTTGCATTCTGACTGGAGAACAATGGATGCAATCCCCTGCTGGGAGACCCATGACAGGAAGGTATATGTTTGTATATGACTCAAATGTCTCATGCAGCCTACCTACAATGGAAGGGGATGCTAGACCCCCTTGTGCAATTTCCCCCCAGATGAGACCTCTGTTCAGGTTGTGGAGATCCCTCTCTCACCCCCGCTCCTCACAGAGAGAGCATCAGTCATCCCCGAGTTGTGAATATCCCGCTCTCACCCCTGCTCCTCACAGAGAGCGCATCAGTCATCCCCGAGTTGTGAATATCCCGCTCTCACCCCCGCTCCTCTCAGAGAGAGCATCAGTCATCCCCGAGTTGTGAATATCCCTCTCTCACCCCTGCTCCTCCACAGAGAGAGCATCAGTCATCCCCGAGTTGTGAATATCCCTCTCTCACCCCTGCTCCTCCACAGAGAGAGCATCAGTCACCACCGCTGGCACGCTGGTGTTGTCAGCACACATCTGGATCTGTTCAGAGGCAGTGGAGGAAGCACAGTTTGTGTATTCTTTGTCTTGATGAAGCTGAGCTAACCGCTCCAGCCTGAGGTGGGTCAGCCCGGGTCCAAATTAGAGGGTTCGCAGAAGTTCTGTAGGGCAGCCCTCTATGTCTGGTCTGGAGCCAAGTACTAGACTATTATTACTCAGATGAGATGAATGGTACATCCCATTTTCTATAGTACATACTATATTTACTGATAGTAATGCGGAACACCTTCCTTGCCAATACATTGCTCTGTATGTATCTCTTGATATCATTCACAGTCTGACATGATACACAGGATTAGCAATAACGTATCCTTGATAAAATAATCCTTCACCTTTTCGTAACAAATATGTTATTTTCACTTACTAACTGTGGTTGCAGTTTTCAGCAGATAGTAATTGTACTGCCCTGGCCTGTGTAAGACTGTTAGATTTGAACAAACATAACCAAATGTCAAGCTTCAGAAAGAAATTGGGGAGCATAGTGGTTACAGGAATAGTGAGGTTATCTACTGGTTCTTATCTAAATAACTCAAAATCTGCCACTATTGTGACACCAACATTACATGGCAGGAGCTGAATGTCAGCTAAATGTCTGACATGTATAAGTGAGAATATCTGGGCTCTTTCTCAGCCTTCAGGCAGATTGATGCTTTGGTTAAAAGTGACTGAGGGAGTGGAAAAACAATATTTATGCCAATCAGGGTTTGCCTGAAATCAATATATTGTTTTTTGCCTGAGAGACAGGATTATTACCTTTCTGGAAAGTGGCCAGTGTCAGTCTCACACCTAATGGTTTCATATCTTTTGGCCTCTCTCTATACACACAAAGGCAGGAACCCTCGCCAAGCTCTCGACATAGACAACTTATCAATCATTTGTTATTGATTTATTGTGATGATAACATGCACAGCCTTCATGTACCATCTGATTATTGTTATTGGTATCATTTGGGCATTTGTCAGTGCAGTAAAGTACCTGGCAACAGTTTTGGTTCACAGCTGTCAGCATTCCACGTCGTTCCAGTTTGCTGACAATGCAGTCAGTAACCACTGAAACTCCCCAATGACTTAAGGAGATAAAATGAAAACCACTGTGTGTGTGTGTGTGTGTGTGTGTGTGTGTGTGTGTGTGTGTGTGTGTGTGTGTGTGTGTGTGTGTGTGTGTGTGTGTGTGTGTGTGTGTGTGTGTGTGTGTGTGTGTGTGTGTGCGTGTGGATGGACAGCAAACTTAATTTGTGTGCGCATCATTGGGGGTTTGGAGGAATGTCTTCCTAGAACAGGACGTAACCTGAGAGCGTCATGCCCTTACCGCAGCGGGGATTACGCCGTACGGACACACGCAGTATTAATGTAAAGGTAGAGAGTCTCATTGGGTTTCCTTTTCGAGAGAGAAATGAATGAAGGGCTATCAGAGTACCAAAGCACGGCCAGATCCTCGGTTATTGTTTCCCGAAGCGTAGCTGTCAAGACAGCACGCCAGCGGAACACAGAGGTTCTTGTCCTCCGGGGAGAGGATTATGATGTTCCAGAGAATCTTCGGGAAGCCCTCCTTTTCTTTCTGGGTCGTCTCAAAATAGCCTCGAACCGAAATTGATGATCTCACAGAAGCGGGATCCATTTTTGTCCAGACTCCTAATCCTATCTTCTGTGTCTCCTTACATCCCCTATCAGGTTGGTCTTCTTCTTCTTCTTCTTCTTCTCCTTCGTCTTCTTCTTCTTCTTCGTTTCCTCCGTCGGGTTGTTCACATGGAGACGAGCTGTTTGGTGACCTGGCAGGCCGTCGAGTCTGATTAGGGCGGAGGAGAACACACGGCGCCGTGCGGAGCGCGGAGGTGGCTCCTGTCCAGGGCTTCCACAGGGGCTTCACCTCACTAGCGTTTCAGTGTTTTTGTGCGCGTCATTTCCCCATGTTGCTGTCCAACCGCTCCTGCTTCATGCGAGGCCTTAGCCAAGCTAGCCCTGGAGCGGCGGGGGGTTAAGCGGTGATTCTGGGCCTGGTTCTGACAGTCCAAAGCTGGGGAGATCCCCTGTGTCCATGGCCATTGCATCCTTGGAGCTCGTCGCCTCAATCCTCATTGAAAAATACATTCCAAGTGACGGCAATTTCCTCCTTCTCGTGGAATCCGGAAGCGTTCTTGTTTTGTCAATGGTCCCATAAGAAAATACCCATTAGGCTTACTAACCAACATGGCTCTGCTCAATAGACTATTTCAGGGGCAAATACCTTTGCTTTCAAGGTATTTATGGTCCTGTCCATAAAGCACACAAACAAACCCGCACACAGACGGTGAACTGAAGCCCAGTTGTCTGAGGAGCGCTGACCCCGGGGGCTGACCTGCACTCTCTCCCCGGGCCGCTGGCCGGTCTCTGCAGGTCGCTCAGATACGCTGTGTGCTTGTTTCAGGGCGTGATGTACAACGAGGTTCTCATGGGCCTCCAGCTTATTTGATGGACAGGAGAAGATCTAAACCGGGCCCGAGGAATGTCCCTTCCTCTGGGCTTTATAAGGATCATGTAGCACACCTTATTGTACTTCCAAATCTGAATTCAGACTTTGGAGAATCTAAAGCTTAGAAACAACTTGGTTGAAACATCTTAAATTATTTTAAAAAACATTGTCCAGAATCACCAAATTATGTCTAAACAATACTTAACAATCCTAAAAGTTTTAAAAAGTCTTCATTTTTTTGCAACAACAAATTCCAGTAAATTCCTGGATTCCTGGAAATATTTTCAAACAATAGTCCCTTTCATCCCCATTTTGTCGTTGTGACTTCACGTGAAGGACACATGAAGGACATTTTGTCCTTCCCTTACCTTACGTTAGCACCACCTCACACGTGGTGAGCACCTCAAGATGTCCTCCAGTCTGTCCCCATCTCACCCCTGGTCTCCTGCTGCTGCCGGCCGGGGAGACAGTGGGGAGAGTGTTCCCTGAGAGCTGCTCCCTCTGGGAGATTATGTTTAGAGAGAGGTGGCCCTTTACAAACACAGCTCGGTTACAGATCACTCTCCCACTCTGTCTCAGCATTTCTTCTCTATACAGGCTTGAGCTTAAGCACCTGGATCGCTCGCTCTCTGTCTCTCTCTGTTTCTCTGTCTCTCGCTCTCCAACTCTCTGTTTCTGTCTCTCTCTCTCCCTCTGTCTAGCTGTCTCTGTCTCTCTCTCTCTCTCTCTCTGTCTAGCTGTCTCTCTCTCTGCCTTCCCATTGTGTGTGTGTCTCTCTCTCTCGTTCAATGCATGCCAATTCTTTCCACGGTGTCCTCGGCAGGACACTTGGATTACAATTCCACATTTAAAGGATTAGCCTCTCTCGTCTTGCGGGGGACATTCAGAGCCGAGAGTCGTCAGATAGCATCGGCCGCCGATTAGCCCCTCGGGAGGCTGGACGGCGATGGCGTTGGACTGGGACGGCCTCCGAAGGAGGTCCCGGTGTGGGGGCCAGTGGGGGGGGGGGGCATCCGATCTCCTCGGTATGCCCGGCCATCCCCTCAGCGTCGGCAGGCTCTAAGGGGGGCCCTGTCTCTGAGACCGGCCCTGGGCGCCAAGTCTCACGACTCTCTTATCAGGCCGGGTCACGGGGTCGCCGGCGTGCCAGGCCGTAGAGGGCGGCCTGCCAGGGAGACCATGGAGACGCGGACAGCCGCCCGCCACGGGACACCGAGGACAACGGGGACAACGGCCCACCAGGGGGGGCTGAGCTTTGTGTTTCTTTGGCCACGCAAATGAATGGTGGCTTCTTTCTGGTGGAGTAGATGTGGAGGGAGCAGACTGTGCGCTCCATTGATGCGCCTAGCGCTAGAGCAGCTAGTATTGCTAGCTAATTCCTAGTTAACGATGCTGAGTAGTAATTAGCATTGTTAGCATTGCTCTCTTTGTTGACAGGGAGGCCAGTACACTAAACAACTTGTTTGCTGTGTGTGTGGTTCAGGCTCCTAGAGGCGGGGTCCAGCAACGTGCAGATCCTGTCCCTGTCAGACCTCCACCTGGCAGAGCTGGACGGCGACACCCTGCGTCTCTTCGGACCCGGGGCCCTGGAGGCCCTGGAGCGGGGCTGGGGCGTGCAGACGGCCGGCGCCGTCACCACCATCACCTTCCGCTACATCCAGTTTGACGCCATCGTTCCCACACTGCCACGCATACGAGTCAAGTTCCCCAACCTCACGGTGAGGAGACCGGAGGCCATGCTGTCTGCGTCCCGCACGGAAAGAACGCGCTTGCACAGTAAAACTTAGCTGTTAGCTGTCTTGTGTAGGTCTTATAGATTACCATTCAAATAGTGGAGATTAGGGATGTCCGATAATATCGGCCAACCGATAATATCGGCCGATATTAGCCTATTTTTGTAATATCGGTTCATATCGTTATCGGTTTTACCACCGATAATGTGCTTGTGGATAAATATGGCACTTTTCCATAAGTTGAAATAGTGTCCTTATTTTTTATAGACAGTGTTAATTTGTGAAATGCAATCTAGTGAGGCATCACAATAAAAGTAGATGATGTGTTAATTCCACAACAGGAGATATGGGACCTAAAATTAGTCTGGGCGAAAATAAAAACACCTGTATATATCGGTATACCATATCGGTTGATATCGGTATCGGAAATTAAGAATTTGGACAATATCGGCTATCGGATATCGGCAAAAAGTCAATATCGGACATCCCTAGTGGAGATTGTTAGTTATTCACCCCTCCACTAACACACTCCTCACATCGATTTAGGTTTATGGTTAACGTAGGCCAGGGTGACTAGTTTTCTCGAACCAAAAACCGGGACACTTTGCACGTGACCATAATGCGCGCGCAGTCGCGCACGTGACCATAATGCACGTGCGCGCATACGCATCCCATTACTTGAATGAATGTCGGACTTTGAAAATGGGAATAACCAAGACCGCAATGTGATGGTGAACAGACCTAATCATAGGCAGAATTTATTGATTTGAAACAAAGAAGTAAAGTGTGTATGTGTGTGTGAATGAGAACACGTCAATGAGCGCAGCCACGGTTCTCCGGCCGACAGCATGTTTGCAGACACAAGCACACCCACGAAAACTCGCTATATACTTTAACTTCTGTGCTATAATAAGATAATGTAGGCTATGCTGGCGCTGTGCCAGGGTTGTGTTTTATTGTATTGTGAAAACCGGGACACTTTAGTGTCCCGACGTGCTTTTGTCGGGAGTCGGGACACAAGACTCAAAATCGGGACTGTCCCGGTCAAACCGGGACGTCTGGTCACCCTAGTTTAGCGCAAAGTTCCGAGTCAATGTATTTCTATGAAGCCCCGGTCCATTCTGCTTCTAAACGTTGGTTCGCCTGTTCCCCCTCAGCATCTGATCTTCATGGAGACCAACCTGAGCCGACTGGTCCAGCTGGCGGCGCTGGCCCAGCTGAGGCGCATGGAGCAGCTCACCATCCACCCCGAGGGGAACCCTGTGGCCGGCCTGTCGCTGTGGCGCTCCTTCCTCATCTACCGCCTGCACCACTTCAACCTGCACCGCCTCAACGGCCTGGAGGTAGTGGGGGCGGGGCGCGGGTCAGCTAACACGCTAGCATGCTAACATGCTAACACACTAACGCGCCAACACGCCAACCGAGCACATGCACCTCGTAGCGACCCAGGCCCGATCCATGTATGGAAAGTGCAATGTTCGTCTTTGGAATTGATTTGTAATTCTGCGTTCTTTGACTTTACTGAATCTCGTGGTGGCCCAGCAGCATTGGTGCCTACTTGCCTGGGATTCATAGGATATCGGAATAAGATAATTGTCCATGTGTTGCTATTGCACCGCACATTATCATAATTTCTAATGCAGAAGAAGAATTACTAATTTGCAGCAGTGCATGCAGCAGTGAATGACAATAATAGATAAGGATTCAGCTGCATGGCACCTGTCAGTGTGATTGCGTGTCCTTATGTCCATCAGTGTCTTTATGTCTGTCTGTGTGTGTGTCCTTGTGTGTGTCCTTATGTCTGTGTGTGTGTACTTGTGTCTGTTTGTGTGTTTGTCCTTATGTCTGTGTGTGTGTACTTATGTCTGTGTATGTCCTTATGTCTGTGTGTGTGTCCTTATGTCTGTGTGTGTGTGTCCTTATGTCTGTGTGTGTGTCCTTGTGTCTGTGTGTGTGTTTCCTTATGTCTGTGTGTGTGTCCTTGTGTCTGTGTATGTGTTTGTACTTATGTCTGTGTGTGTGTGTGTGACTTTATGTCCTTGTGTGTGTCCTTGTGTCTGTGTCTGTGTCCTTGTCTCTGTGTCTGTGTCCTTATGTCTCTGTGTGTGTCCTTATGTCTGTGTGTGTGTGTTCTTATCTCTGTGTGTGTATTTATGTCTGTGTGTGTGTCCTTATGTCCATGTGTGTGCGTACTTATGTCCGTGTGTGTGTTTTTATCTGTGTGTGTGTGTGTTCTTATCTGTGTGTGTACTTATGTCTGTGTGTGTGTGTGTGTGTGTGTGTGTGTGTGTGTGTGTACTTATGTCCGGTGTGTTTTTATCTGTGTGTGTGTGTTCTTATCTGTGTGTGTACTTATGTCTGTGTGTGTGTGTGTGTGTGTTTCCAGGTGACCATGAATGATGTCATAGCGGCTGAGCGTGTGTTCGGCACTCTGGGTCACATCGCGGCCACCGAGACGCCGCGCTGTCGCCTGCTGCTGCTCCTGGAGGAGTCCCGGTGAGTCCCGCACCCTAACCCCCCCTCCTCCTACCACCACCCTCCCACCACCCCACCACCCTGCCACCACCACCCTAGCACCACCCCCCTACCACCCTAACCCCCTCCTCCACCCCACCACCCTGCCACCACCCCCCTACCACCCCACCACCCTGCCACCACCACCCTAGCACCACCCCCCTACCACGCTAACCCCCTCCTCCACCCCACCACCCTGCCACCACCCCCCTACCGCCCTAACCCCCCCTCCCACCACCACCCAAACCCCCCCTCCCACCACCACCCTGCCACCACCCCCTACCGCCCTAACCCCCCCTCCCACCACCACCCTAACCCCCCCTATCACCCCCACCCTCCCACCACCCTCCCACCCCCCCACCACCCCTCCACTCTACCACCCCCCCCCCTCCCACCCCCACCCTAACCCCCCCTATCACCCCCACCCTAACCCCCCCTTCCACCATCACCCTAACCCCCCCTATCACCACCACCCTCCCACCCCTCCACCCTACCACCACCACACCACCACCCTAACCCCCCCATCACCCCCACCCTAACCCCCCCTCCCACCACCACAGTAACCCCCCCATCACCACCACCCTCCCACCCCCCACCACCCCACCACCACCCTACTACCACCTTCCTACCACCCCACCACCACCCCGCCACCACCCTACTACCACCTTCCTACCACCCTGAGCAAACAGGCCGTCTTCTCTGCACACCCACAGCCTTGCCATGTCGAGGCATGCGGGTCTTTGTTTGCCCCGGTGTGCGAAGGGTGAGCGATGTGTATATACAGCGTTGTATATACGTGCACTTTGCATTCGACCGAGAAGGAGTTTATGGGTGTAAACATGGCTGAGTTGGGCCGGAGCCAGGCGACTCTTTTCCTTCTGTGCAAGGAGTTCCCACCGTTCCCCCCCCCCCCCCCCCCCGTGGCAGACTTTATGACGGCGTCACAAAGAAATGCGCTGATCCTGTCATAAGTCTTTACCAGCACAGCCCTGTGACTGTGACACTGAATATGTAGCTTATGATCGGCACGCTCAGGCGGCTGATCATGTGTTCAACACCATGGGTGTGTATGCGTTTGTCTTTGCATGTGTGTGTGTGTCACCATCTGTGCACACGTGTTAAAGCATGTGTGCGTGTGATTTTGTGTGCGCGCGCGCTTGCTTGTGTGTGTTTGTGTGTGTGTGTGTGTGTGTGTGTGTGAGCGGGAGCGACACAACACGTGGCCTGCATGTTTGGGGTGATGTGTGTCAGGATATGGGTGTGGAAAGGCATTCCTCTCTAAACCCAAAAGCACTTAGACCGTCACTCAGGAGCAGCATGTCACAGCCTCGACAGGCGAGGAGAAAAACACCAATGACATGCTGACTCTGACGGGCATGCGCATATACACGCACACACGCACGCACGCACACACGCACGTGCCTGCACATATGGTACTGTGACAACATGCACACGAGTAAACGCACGCACGCACACACACCCACTTGTATCTTTATATTCTTTAAATGTATGATTACTTTAATTACTATTATGTAATTATGCTATAATTACATGATAGTTTTATATCATTAAATGGCGTTTTTCTCCCCCGTCTATTTCTGTCCCCGTCAGAGTTCACTGAGAGCCACTGTCCTTGTCCCAGACATAATCACAGGCGGCTAAAGGTTTAAGTTGAATTGTAGATTCTCCACAGTAGCGATAATGAACAATAATCATGGATAATTAGCTTTATTAGCAGCCGCAGCGTTGGCAGCCCCGTGCCCACTCCCCGCTCTCCGTTGGACACAAACGAAAAGACCAAAGTGTGTGTGTGTGTGTCCCCCCCGCATTACCCTCACCCTCACCCTCACCCTCCCAGCCCCCGCGGGGGAGACACAGACTCAGCCCGTGGCCTCCGCGCTCGCACTCTCGGCGCCAGCAGCCAGATCTTGATGGACGTGAACCGAGTGACCCCCTTGGCTATGCCCGGTTCTGCCGGGCTCGACCCGGTGTCCGCGCCGGGTCCACAGCACGGAGTACTGGTCTCCACGAGGACTCGGGGCTGAGCGTCGCTTTGTGTTTGACTCATTGTTGTGATGGAGTGGCTGAAACAATGGGAAGCGGGAGGGCTGCCCAAACTACCGCAGTAACAAGCCGACCATGTCCAAAACTACTGCAGTAACAGGCTGAGCATATCCCAAACTACTGCAGTAACAAGCCGACCGTGTCCCAAACTACTGCAGTAACAAGCCGACCGTGTCCCAAACTACTGCAGTAACAAGCCGACCGTGTCCCAAACTACTGCAGTAACAGAGACCATGTCCCAAACTACTGCAGTAACAAGCCAACCGTGTCCCAAACTACTGCAGTAACAAGCCGACCATGTCCCAAACTACTGCAGTAACAGAGACCATGTCCCAAACTACTGCAGTAACAAGCCAACCGTGTCCCAAACTACTGCAGTAACAAGCCGACCGTGTCCCAAACTACTGCAGTAACAAGCCGACCATGTCCCAAACTACTGCAGTAACAGAGACCATGTCCCAAACTACTGCAGTAACAAGCCAACAATGTCCCAAACTACTGCAGTACAACCGAGAGGGGATGGGGACACTCAAATCACTCAAAATCCATTCTGATTGAAATATTTGATTACATATGGAAATCAAAATCAAAAAATCAAAAAAGGCTATTACTGTGCTGGAATGCAGTCAATCCTGTACACAGTACTGCAAATGCTTTACTGGGATGCTGCGAATACTCTCCTTATACTGTACAATGTGTTTTCTGGGTCAGGTCAGTCCGATTCTACATTCTGTCTGTTTGTTTGTTGCGCCGCCGAGTCAAAGATGCACGTGATGCACTAGTGAAATCAGCACCCTGGGGGGGCTGCTGGTGAAACACTTAAATAACACCAGAGGTCGCTTCCCTTCACACCCTTCCTGAGTGTTACTTTTGACTCACTCCTGTCTCCTTTCCGCTTTCTCTTATTCCACACACACACACACACACACACACACACACACACACACACACACACACACGTATAAATGAACCGAACCGAATCCACGTCATTGCCTGGAGCCGCGTGGAGACGAGCTCTTCCTGGCAGCTTTGAGGCAGACGTGTCGGAGCAGCGTCTCACCGCTCTTGACAGAGCGGAGGGTCTCCTCATGTGGGTTACATCCTCCGAGTCCCACGGCCCCGCCCTCTCCTCGCGCTTCAAGATGCGACCTGCTGAGGAAAACACACACAGACACGCACACACACGCATGCAGGCACGCACGCATACAGACACACACATGCATGCAGGCAGGCACACACGCATACAGACAGACAGACACACACACGCACACACGCACAGACACAAACACACACACACACACACACACACACACACACGCACACACGCATACAGACAGACAGACAGACAGACACACACACACGCATACAGACAGACAGACAGACACACACACACACACACACGCCTGCACACACAAGCACAGGCACAAGCGCACATGCAGCCACGCACGCATACAGACACACACGCACGCACACGCATACAGACACACACACACACGCACATCAGCTGCCAGCAGAACAACAACAACACAAAGAGTCTGTAAAGAGTTGATTTGGCAGGAGCCGCGCTGCTGTCCTCCAGGGGAGTGTGTCCCATGTGTGCGCATGATGTGCGTTCAGGCGAGGGTCTGCTGCTGCTGCTGCAGCGGCGCTGTCCTCCACGGCCTCTCCCTCCAGTCCGCCTGGACGGGCTCCCTCGGCAGAGCGAGGACAAGGAACGGACGCAGTTATCGCTTTGTCTGTGTGCCTGTTTTACCGGGTCTACTGTTATTGTTGCCTCATCAATGATGAGTGTGCTCTCTGATCTCGACTCTCCTTCCACCCCCTTTGTCTCCATCATCATCCATCATGGTGTTCCTCTCTCTTCTCTTCCCCACTCCCCCCCTCCCCCCCCCCCCCCCCCCCCCCCCCCACCAGTAAGCGTCAGCTGCAGTTCCACCTGGAGGGGCGTGGCCGGCGGCCCGGCCTGAGCCCGGAGGAGCTGCGTGAGAACGGGAGGCTGCTGGGGGAGGGGCTTAGCCGGGCCCTGTTCAACTATCCCTGTCGCGACGGCGCCAACGACGGCTCGGAGGTCGGTCATGACGCCCCCCCTCCACACACACACACACACACACACACACACACACACACACACCCTGACTCACCTCAACACCGCTACCATCACACAGCATGTGTCACACCTTCTCAATGGGCGAGAACTTAGACGCGGGCGTGCTGGGACCCCCGGGTTGTCCGCAGAACTCTCGGAGGAGCAGAAGCTCCTCCGAGATGCTGTGGATAAGGCCTCCTTATCTGCCGCACCTCTGTCTCTCTCTCTGCTTGAGTCATCATCTGTCTCTCTGTTTGAGTCACGCAGAGAACGCCCACTGACTCCAGATACCATCTTGTCAACACAACAGCCTGTCAACAGCCCCCATTCTTTTTTTTTGTGGTATCGTCTAAAAACAGTCAGCGCGTTTTAAAAACAGCAGATTTGCACACATTAGAACATGTCAAGAACGGGACGTGTTGCGATAGGAAAAGGTTTTCCCGTTTTCCTCTGAGCGCCGTCAGACTGCCCTGTTCCATATCAACACATCCATCACGAGAACCATGGCCTCAAGCAGCTGTTTATTTTCACTGTCGTACTCGTGTCTCGTACTCCATTAACCTTTCTCCAAACCAGAACTAAACTAAGATTGTCTCTTAAAAACAAACAAATCGACGGCGCTTTTCGACTCAACATTGGAATCGGATCGTTTTCAGATCTTTTTTTTTTCTTTTGCAGCTCATTTGAGAAATCGCTCCAACTGTCGGTGTTGCTTGGTAACGCGGTCGTTGTCGTCCTCCCCTCAGGAGGGCGCCGTGGAGCCGTCGGAGCGCGCCGCCACCACGCAGCAGTACCTGCAGGAGCTGGTCCAGCGGGCGTCCGACACCCACCTGAAGGGAGAGGCGCTGCACAAGATGTGGCCCTCCATGTTCGCGGAGATGGTGCGCGACTGCGTGCTGGACATGAGCGACCGGCGGGCCTACAGGCAGACCTGCCTCTTCAAACTCTCCCAGAACAAGTGAATGGGACCAGCCATGCGTAGGCATACACACACACACACACACACACACACACACGCCAACTGTAACGTACACAAACACAGAGGCCACACAGCGCATGAACAGACACACACACACACACACATACACACAGCCAATCACACGACGCAAACAGGCATTCAAGAATACATCGTGCTTGCCAATGTCATCCAGACCAAACACATCCGTCATTTGGCAACTCATTAGCCAATCAAATCTTTGGAAGCAGAGGATCATTTCTGCTTGCGTATCTGCGACCACAAGCCGGGAGACGGTAGCAGGAGAATTCTCTGAAGACCACACGGGAGCACGTCTCGGTTGAAAGTTCATCCTCACACCAAAGCGAGAGACATTGAGGCTTTGTATCCCATCACATCTCTGGTGCTCGGCTGTCCCTACGCACCTTAGAAGCCTTGAGAGAGGGACCTAATTTTACACCATCATTTTCCTTCATTGTCTCTGTCCCCCGCCCTGCCGAGACTAACAACACTTAACCCACCGCTACACGTCTCTCTCACCGGCCTGACGAGACAGGGCCTGTAACTGACTCCTATATCCGTTGGTTTTGTTTTTATTTGATGAACTCTTTATGTGATTTTCTGTATGTACTTAGGATTAAACTATTCCCTATCACGTGTGGTTACTCTGCTTTCCCTGAACGATAACGATACGTGACGACGGACAAGAATAGTAGAGTGGTGCTTTTATTGGTGAAATTTAATTGTTATTTGGATAACAGGTTTGCCAGACACTATCCTTTTTAAAATTGGAAAAAAAAAAAAAAAAAAAACGAGTGAGATATCAATCTAAGTCATTCCTGTGTGCCGCCCTGCCTTTAGCTGCCATCCGGCCTCTTGAATTGGAAGTGTGAGCCGAAACCTATGAATGCGAGCTTTAAAACGCAGCGACCCACTGTGCGTCGGCTTCGGCTTATCTTTTCCGCTCTTTCGCGCAAACGTCCTCTGACAGGATGTCACGCCGAAGCTGCGACCTTATTAACACCTCACGGAGCACGGGAGTCCCACGGAGCGCGTGGTGGGGGTGGTGGTGGTGGTGGTGGTGGTGGTGGTGGTGGTGATGGTGGGGGTGGTGGGGGTGGTGGTGGTGGTGCAGTAGGCGTGTCGTGGGGGGGGGGGATGGGGGTTATCCTACAGGAGGAGGAGTGCACGCCGGCCCCCGCTCTGAGCTGGGCGGTCCAGACACAGTGAAGGGTCCTCTGGGTTGCTGTGGAGCCTGGGCCTGGAATGTCCCCGAAGGCACAGAGTTGCTGCGGCTCTGCTAATTTACACCACCTGGTCCTTATCACCCCCGCGCTGAAGCTAGCCTGCACTCTCAGTGAAAGGCTAGTGGATAATGTGTCTTCTATTGAAAGGTATTGTGCGTCGAATGGTTCTACTGTTGAGGGAAAAGTTCGAAAGAAGAATTTGTAAAGGGCATGAAGTGAATGTGCTTGTGATGCTTGGTGTCACAAGTATTCCCCTGCCCAGCCAGACCTTCCTCACATGTCACTCTACACATCAAGTGCACATCAAAACCAACAAGAGTTTGCATCAATCAACTTGTGATGTCACAAATTGTATTCCTGGTATATACTAGCAGCAGTTAGATTTTACAGTGCAGACTCTGTAGTGAGACGTTTTTCAATAACAATAAACGTTATATTCTAGGTAGCCAATCAGTCAAGTTGACAAAAACTAAATGGGAAGATTTGGGGAGGGAGAGAAAATCGCATGCATGACAATGTTTTGTCAGTTGCTCATGTCAATGCTCTTGTTCCGCTAAACCATCATCTCCATTGAAGAGTGTTTTAGATGGTGACGCCCTACTCAATGTTTACAGAGGTGTTGAAGATCTGCAGTCAATGGTAGCTGATGTCAACAACAAGCACCTGGGCTTGTGCGGCAATGTGGTGGAAGTGAAATGCTCTCAAGTTGCTGGGAGCCACATATTACGCAGTTGTGAATCAGAGTGTTCAGTCAAGTCCACGTGCAATTTAATCCAAACAAAGAAAACATACAGACGGGTTGTTCCACACAAGTAGTTTGGGAGCAGGAATATGGGTTTAAACAAACTCCATATGGGACTAGCAGTCAGATACGGTCTGATCCAAGTTTAAAAGTTTAAAAAGTTCAATGTATGATTGGTGAAAGAAAATGGCATGAAATTCAAAACTGGTCTCACACAAAAACATTAATTTATCTGATACCTGGAGCATAAAGAGAGACAGACGCTCATGGATTTGCCTTAAAGGGACATCTTGCACAGAGGGGGGGGGGGGGGGGTAAACACATTGACATGTATTGTTGTATTTTAACTGATGTTGACCTGGGGAAACAATTCTGCTGGTATACATTTCATGTTGGAATCAACACCCTCAGGCAGGCAAACCTCAAGGATTGTTGTCAAATCAAAGTGAATCTAATCTGCACACACAGCATACGCAAAGTGGTGTGCGGCCACACTGCTGTCCTGTGCCTGTAACCCCAAGCAATGAAGTCCTGCAGTGTGGAGACAACCAGCAGCACTTCACAGTCAAAAAGGCAAATCCTAACAAACAAATGTTCACAGCGTTGCGCGCCCCAGTGGGATGAGTCACTGTAAAGGGTTTTGATTCCCTTCTGCTTCCCCTTATAAGAGATCCCTCTGTGCAGGACACACTGTCAGTGAACTATGTGTTAAGTAATGCATGAAATCCCTTTAGAGCTGGCACAGGTAAAAGACCCCTGAGGACATGAATTCAGGACCAGAGCTCCTTGACTCCAGAGAGCCTTGACTGTGGCGTGGCGCTCGTCAGTTGAAAGTTGCTGTTGATAAAAACAGTAACAGCTGAACCAACTGCTTCATCAGCAAACCCAGCTATTAAAATGTCAAACACCAGAACTTCATATTTAATATGCTTTTCCGCGGCAAACTATTGCCGCCCTCCCTAGGCACAATATCTCTCTGTTCCACATTGTGACTAATCTGTCCTGTGCACAAGCGTGTCAAATGCCTTGCTCCAGAGAACTTCAACCCCAAATTTTGTTTTAATTAATCCTTTGCTTTTCAGCAACGATTCATTATGTCTGGGGTGATGCTTGGAATTTTAAGCACTATTTACCATGCGGCTGATTATATACAACATAGTATAAACGCAGTGGAAATAGGGTCTCACTGGTTGGTCAGTGGAAAGTGTGTGTTTTCTGTGGACAAAGCATAATGCATGAGCTCTCACCACACTGAGACCTGGCATGGGTTGCAAGGTGATGTCTACACCGAGATTGTTCCATAGCGAGGACATAGTCATCTGTACAGTTATGGAAATATGCCGCCTGGCTTTGTTCCACCTCCATTAGCTTCTACCGAATGAATCACATTCACGTTCACATGAAGAGACATCCATCTGGACAATGACTCTATTCTTTTCTCTTAACCATCATTTGAATCATATAAAAATGAATGCAATATGTAAATTATGTGCCCACATGCTCTCATACAAATATTACATTGTGTTAGGTATTCTGGCCCCGGTACCTTGACAGAATTATGTTTGTGGAGGGAATTACCTTGTCTTTCTGGGTCACACCACTCATCACTCATCACATACTACATTGTTTGTTCAAATAGTCCCCAAAAGTTATTAATCCCCAGCGAGGCATGTGCGTATGAAGTCACTGAGTATCGGTTTTGTTTTCAATCAGGCCAAGTTCTCCCAACAATATACCCGAAAACACAAAAAGTCCCTTTTTGCCGAAAGTGTTGACATGCCTAACGATGCTCTGGTCCTGAGACAGATGTCTTGAGATGAGCCATGTGTGCTTCTGACGTCGGGGGGGGGGGGGGGGGGGGGGGGGGGGGGGGGCAGGCTCCGACCTGTCTTCTTCTTCTGTTGACGGACAGCGACAGCGCTCCTGTCCAAGCCCGGTCCTGAAGCGGGCCTGGATGGGCCATCCAGAACAGAGGTTCATTAGCGCTGCTTTAATTGGGGGGGCCTGTTCACCCATGACCACGGCTTGGAGACACGGCGGATAAAGAGAAATTCCTGGAATCATCCACACAATGAGGACTGATAAAGAGAGGGACGGATAGATGGACATGCATACATAGATGGATGATGAATGAAAGTAGATATATGGAATAATATATATATATATATATATATATATATATATATATATATATATATATATATATATTTAGAGAGAGAGAGGAGAGAGAGGAGAGGAGAGAGATGAGAGAGAGAGAGAGAGAGAGAGAGAGACAAAGGGAGAGAGACAGACATCAACATATAGCATGAGGACTTCAAGGTTTCTTCTGACACAAGGATTAGTGACCACTAGTGTCAGGACTTTGACAAAGGGACCGTCTTTGTTGCCGTGCCGGTGCTGTGGCTTTGTGTGTGTGTGTGGTGTGTGTGTGTGTGTGTGTGTGTGAATGCAAGGGAAGGTAAAAGGCAGCAACAGCTGTAGGGGTGTCATGCATGAAACACACACACAAACACACACACACACACACACACACACACACACACACACACACACACACACACACACACACACACAACACACACACACACACACACACACACACACACACACAGTGGTGGGCTGCACGCAACAGCACTTTAGTCAGAGAGCAGCATGGCTTGATATTTCTGAGGGTGGTCTGAGATGTGTGGAGAACATAACAGCCTCACTGTGACAGCAGATAGAAGGGTGTCCAAAGTGAAAAATTATTTTGCTGTTTATTAAAATAAATATATATTTTTAAATGAAATATGACTTTATAAAATACATTATTTAAAATACAACATCTCTCTCTCTCTCTCTCTCTCTCTCTCTCTCTCTCTTCTCTCTCTCTCTCTCTCTCTCTCTCTCTCTCTCTCTCTCTCTCTCTCTCTCTCTATCTATCATAATTTCTATACTTTTTCTTTACTTTCTAATTCTACATAAACATACAGTACATCTAGTTGAGAGACAGGGGGCGCCGGTCCCGTTCCTCTCGTACCGCAGCGCCTATCTGTCCAACAGATTCCGATCACTTAACGTAGACGCTGTCACCATACGTTCAAAGTTGGAGTAAGCGGCAAGGCAAATAATATGACCGGGTCAACACAGCGAGGCTTACAGCAATCTGGATCCTTTGAGGCTGTGCGTGAGTTATGTGGATGTAGTGCGTTCTGCACCCTCACCTGGATGGATTATGTTTGCGGGACTATGAGGATACTTTGAACACTCACCCACAGTGGTGTAGGGATAAACTATAGGAACACTTTGGATATCGGGACGTGTCCCACCTTATCGGACATCATCACTGTGCAAAAGGTAAGATCTGTGAACAGAGGAGATTCTTTCTCTGGTTTCGTTTTGATCATATTTATTCGTGTCCAGAAAAGTCTGTTTGTAATAAGCGCGTATTAGAGTCGAGTTGAATGTGAAACTTAACTTAAATGTTTAAAGTATTTTTTAACATAGGCTTAAGCAATGTACATTGTATACATTTACTATTTTAGTTAACATTATGTTGGCTTCTTCTCTCTTGAAACTGTGATTATAATTTAGTGATGTATTTCTTAGCTCTGTTTATATTGCCGTTTTTAATAACAATAATGGGACAATAATCAAAAGTATGTGCTGAAAATGACTTCTGACCCAGTGTGTCTGAAGAGGGAGTTAGGGTCAGGCTATGGTCCGGGGGCTGTGGGGTCACAGGTTAACACACAAGGTCAAGTGGGGCAGCAGTCACTTATTTCCCCTGAGTCAGTGTCTCTTGGGGATAGCCAGACAGAGCGAGGACATGTGTGGCTGCCTCACTGTGTCTCACAGACACCATTTGTGCTTGAAATGTCGCAGGAACCCCCTGTGCACTTTCATCATAACCCTCCATTCCTCCCCAGGGTCACGTTCACTGCTGCAGCCCAGGAGCTATGAGGGAAGCCTGTGTTTGGATTCTGAGGTGAAGTCAACTCTGCTCTCGTCGACTCTACTGTCGGTCACTGAAAGATTCACTTCAAGCACCTGTCTTTGCTTTCGTTCTCTCTCCTTTCTTTCTTTCTTTCTTTCTTTCTTACTTTCCTTCTTCTTCTTTCTTTCTTTCTTTTCTTTCTTTCTTTCTTTCTTTCTTTCTTTCTTTCTTTCTTTCTTTCATTTCTTTCCTTTCTTTCTTCTTTCTTTCTTTCTTTCTTTCTTTCTTTCTTTCTTTCCTTCTTTCTTTCTTTCTTTCTTTCTTTCTTTCTTTCTTTCTTTCTTTCTTTCTTTCTTTCTTTCTTTCTTTCTTTCTGTCTTCATGTCTTTCATTCATTCTGTCTTTTGTCCTTCATCGCCTGTCTGTCTGTCTGTCTGTCTGTCTGTCTGTCTGTCCGTCCATCTGTCCGTCCATTCCGCACCTTAAAACCCTCCAACCCCGGCCCTACTGACCCGCCGTGTCTTGTCCTCCAGAGTGAGTCCGCTGCTGCCGCTGCTGCTGCTGCTGCTGCTCTGGCCGGAGGCCGTGTGGTGCCAGCTCTCCGCGGGCCACAGGGAAGGTGAGCCGGGCCGAGTCGCTCTGTGGCCGACGGCCAGCGCCACCGACCACAAAACCTATCTGTGTTCTGCTTACACATTCTGACATCCACAAGCTCACACACACACACAGAGCCCCCCCCCCCCCAGAGACCTCCCTCAAATGTTTTGCAGCCAATGTTTGGATGAGAACTCTTTGTGCTGCCTGCTGCTGCCCCGGCTCTCGCTGTGGCGGTTGGCACGGAGCGTCGGAATGTGGGATCGCTGGCGGTGGCGTGCACGGTCGTGTCCCGCTCGCTCCTGTCTCCCAGCGCTCTCCCCCCCCCCCCCCCCCCCCTCCCTCCGCCGCACAGGACCTGCCCCGTCTCTGGAAGCGAAGCGAGCGAGCGAGGAGAACAGGATGATGCGTCCGCCTCCCATCTTTAATGCACGGCCGGTGGAGCGCGAGTGTGTGTGTGTTGTTTGTCTGGAAGTTGTTGCTGTGCGGTGAAGTGCAGTTGATCCACGCGGAACCTGCTATCAGACAGAGAGGAGGGGGGGGGGTACGAGAGCACGATTTAGTTGGGGGCTTACTGTCGTCCCCAGCTCAAGCTAGAAGTCGCCTCTCTAGACTAATGAAAACCAAACTGCGCTCCGAGCGCTCAAACAAAGGGGCAGACAGTTTCGGGAGCCGCCGGCCAAGATTTCAAAGCGGCCAGCCAACCCCCTTGGGGACGAGGCTGACACCTCGCCCCACGGACACCGCGCTCCGCGGGGGCCGGGACGCTGCGAGGCTCCCGGCCCGTCCAGAGGAGGAGCTGGTGAGGTTTTGGGGGTGCCACCCCCCCCCCCCCCCCCCCCTCACCACCGCGGTGTCACGGGAGGTCCAGCTGTGTGACCCCGGGCCGACCTCTGGCGGGGACGACGGTGTAGCATTACAAAGGCTCAAGGCACAAGGGAAGGGGGGGCTGGAGGGAGGGGGGGGGGATGGGAGGTGGGAGGATGGGGGGGCAGGGGGGGTAGAAGAGGTCAGGCCCGGTGTGAAAGGCGGGTGGCGGTGGTGACTGACAGCCTGCTTCTGTATTCTCCTCCCATCCTCCTGGGAGTCAAAGGCAGGCCGAGCGTCTACTACAGCCATGTGGAAAAGCCTGGCGAGGGGGTCTGAATGGAGACAAAGTGCTCCTTGAAGAGTGAGATTTCCATGGCTGCACCACGTCGCCCCAGACCCGAGGACGGGTCTGGCGGGCCGGCGCTGGGCCCCGGCGGGCTGCTTAGATACAGAGCCTGCAGCGCAGTGATTGCCACTAATACGTCTGTGGAAAAGTCTTTTCACAGGGACCGAGTCAACAGTGGTGAAATGCAGGTATCCAACAAGGGGGGGGAGCGAGGGCTAAAAGGGGGGCTCGCTAATCCGCCAAATCGGTGCTTTATGCGCGGGAACAGAGGCCCGTTTCACAGAGAGTGACAGAGAGGGCAGGGGAGCGATGTTACCGAGACGAGGTCAGGGGCGGGAGCCTTCTGGAGGAGGCCGGGATGTGGACCGTCTCCCCGCCTCTCAGCCTCCGGCGCCCCCCGGCGCCCCTCATGCGTCTCCGTTGTCTCGCCGCCGCCTTTGCTTGTGTCGTGCGTTTGAGTCGCGCCGACGCCGTTAACCGCTGCACGCTGCCTCTCCACACAGGACCCGCGGGGCAGAGATCCCCCACAGGAGGCGGCGGCGGCGGCCGTGGCGGCGGTGGCGGCAGCGGGGGGCCACGGAGTAGCCCGGGGCTCCTGGGGGGCCTGGGGACCCTGGGCGCCTTGCTCAAGGACCTGTGGCAGAGGGGTCCAGGAGCAGAGCCGCCCCTGCCTGCCCAGGTACCCGGCCTCCCTCCGACCCGCGCCGGACTCCAGGAGACTGGGCGGCGGGCGGGGGGCCCAGGACCCCCGCTACGTGGTGTCGGCCCTGCAGCCCGCCGGGGGGGCGGGGGGGGCGGGACCCCGGGGCGCGGCCCCCGACCAACGGGAGCAGCAGCGGCAGCCTCCCCCGGGGGGAGCTGAGGACCCGGGGGAGGGGGAGAGAGAACTGGCCGGCAGGACGCAGGTAGGCTGCTACCAAGCATCTGAACGTTTCCCCCCCCCCCGTTATGTCTGCCGATACGAGACCCTGGCATCGTC
>JAXIVH010000005.1:1248831-1258831 GCA_036785325.1 Urophycis tenuis | reverse complement strand
AACCTTTTGCAAGGAAGTTTCCACTGTGTTAAGAAGCATTCATTCTGAATGAACCAGAGCCAAAGATCTTCTACGGGGGAACTCGGCCCACTGCATCCGGTCTCATGGCCTTGCTGGCGCCCTCTTGTTCCACTGCACTCTAATCTGGCCATCTTCAGCTTCACCATCATCATCCTCCTCATCATCATGTTAATACTGTAGCAATTAAGATCTCAGATCTTCATCATAACTTTGTGTATTTTTCATACATTAATGATGCGTATCCTTACAATAACAGTTATCAGTTATTTTTAGACAGTGGTGGTGGGCTACCAGCAATCTTGGTAGCTCATCAAACCTTTTAATCAACAATGTGGAACATTTTAAATAGTAGCAGACCTTGCTAATATGCAGCGCAAGTATTTAATTATTGCTCACACACACCCACTGTTCCACAATTGATTAACCATGGGAATTAAAAGCGGGTGTGCATGGTTAATTCATGTGACCCCAGGAAGATTATCTCTCTCACCACGCGTGCCAGTGCACACTCTTACTCCTAGCGCTAATGAATTCATTAATTATCAGAACCAGCTAGTGGTGGCCCCCCAGTAATTAAAAGCAGATTGGGGGGCTGTTATTTCGAGATGCCACCTGTCAGTCATGGGCTGTCAGACTTTGGGAAGGTGGAGGGTGAAGGATTTTGAAAAAGGTTGATCATTTCCTTCAAACCAACAATTCCAAAGACGATGAAAGTTGCTCCTTAGGTTGCTCCGCGCGCAGCTGAAGTTGCCAAGAGTACCAAAGCTGTGGGGGAGTTTATATTTCTAGCTTTGCTTTGGGTATTATTTCACAAAAAAAAAAAAAAAAAAAACTCTTTTTGGAATACGTTGGGGATTGAGCCGTCTCGTGTAACAGGGTCCGGCCTATCTGGGGTTTGGCTGTTGGTGGTGATTCGCTCTGAGAAGCTGCGACTGAACGCGGTGCGTGTACAGTAAACGCCCTAATTGTGTTTGGTCTGGCCAGGCAGCGGCTGAAGGCCAGTTAAGTTGGGGCCGTTTTCACTGCGGTTTCCGCGGTTGTTGTTCCTAAATGCTACCACGTAGTGCTGAGGACATGGAAAGTTTGTGTAGTTAATCCCCTCTGGTGAAAACTATTTACCCTAAACCTTACATACAGTATCCACTGGAATTACCGCCGGGCTCGTTTTTACTGTTTGAATCGGGTCACGTGATGCTACGTCACCTCTGGGATGAAGATGTACTTGATGATGACTTTTGTGTGACTTTTGAACAAAAGCGTCTGCTAAATGCCCTAAATGTAAATGTAAATGTGAGATGTTGGATTCTTACTCCTACTTTACACACAACATTGCTGTGTGCGTGTGTATGTATGCATGTATGTGCGTGCATATGTGTGCATGTGTATGTGTATGTGTGTGTGTGTGTGTGTGCGTGTGTGTGTGTGTGTGTGTGTGTGTGTGTGTGTGTGTGTGTGTGTGTGTTCCCTGTTTCTTGCCCTTCATACTTACCCGCCAAATGAACAACAGAGCGTAGCTGCCATCTTGACCTTTGACCCAGGAAGCATGTTCCATATTTCTAATCCTGATGTAATGACACACATCCATCAGGTTTTACAACCCAAACCGCGGAAGGATTCAGGGCCACTCGGGCCTCAGAGCACACACACTCTCAAACACTCAAACACACCCGTGAGAGAGAGACACACACACACATGAGAGAGCCACACACACATGATAGAGCCAGTCACACACCAATGGGATCACTGCTTTACTGGTTGGTCTTCACCAGTTCTCCTCTGAACAGGGTCAGAGTCGTAAAGGCAGCACACGTGACTTATACACAGCAATAAAGTCCATTTAATGTCATATTTCTGATGAGATAGAAGTGAAGCTGTTGCCAAAACGAAAAGAGCAAAGAGCGTGATCACGTCAGATCAGTCTACTCTTTCCGCGCCTCATTTTGGAGGCAATATCCCAAGGTTATAAAAACGGCTGACTTTCAACCAGCTCGAAAAACTAAACTTCTGCAGATTTCCACTTGTATTTTGCCTGAAAACCACAGAACCCCACCCCCCCCCCCTATCCTCTGTTAAGTCTCTTCCATTGCATTTGTCAGAGGCGATTTGCTCACTTACAGACAGCGAGGCCACTTCCTGAATGCGGGAGAGCTGAAGGGACAAGCCAGTGTTCGGTGTTTGCTGCCTCCCTAGTCTGCGCTGCGTGCGCCAGAGCCTTTCCTGCAGCGCGGCCCGCTGCTGCAGCGCGGGGGGAACTCCGGGCAGCTCCGTCTGGACTGCTGAGTGGCGCCTCATGCTTGATTGGACAACCCTAACCCACAGCGGAGGACTCATACGTGAGCCCGGACACGCGGTCTCATGGAGGGTTCCTTTTTTTTCTTTTTTTTTTTTTCTTCCCCCCCTTTCCTTTTTTTTTTGCTTATGAGACAAAAAGTTGGAGCAGAGAGTTTGTTGACGTTGATGTGAAAAGTTATATGATTTCCTGTTGCGCTGGCAACCCGCTGATTCGCCTGCCTTCGTTTGCTTTTCCCCTTAGAATTCCGTTTGGGTACGAAATATGTGCGCCAGTCAGGAGAAAAGATCCTTCAAGATAGATCCCTGTGAGAGTCGTCGGCAACGCTAGCCAGTGAGGTTCCTCATGTATTTGTGTTTGCGTTCATGTTTGTGTTCATGTCTACGATGTATAACATCGGATTATGCGTCAACTCCAGAATGTCCAACTTGAGTTCCCAGAATGCACCCCTGCCGGCCTCAGACCCTGAAGCCGCTGGCTGTGGTTGTAGTCGTTAAAGAGCAGCCCATTAGGAAATGTCTGTCCCGGGTCCAGATTAACGAACTAGATTGAGTGTCCTCGACAGGGCCCTTTGGTTACTAATAAGTACTTCCTGAGGTAAGCCTGTGGTGGTTTCACTGAAGTAGTTTCAGGTGAAGGTGCTTTATAAATCACACGGTGAACTTGTGCCGTGCGGACGCCGTCCGTCCCGGGCGGGCCCTGGCGCTCTGACCGGCGGTGCGGCCCGGAGGAAAACCCAGAGCCACAGCAAACACGTCTCGTTAAGACGGCTCCTCACGTCAGATGATCTCCAGAAGAAAGCCCCCTTTATGAGCCGAGCTGCTCAGCGGCCTGTTTTCTCCCTTTGTGCCAGCGGAGTGCATATGAGAAGGTGTGTGTGTGTGTGTGTGTGTGTGTGTGTGTGTGTGTGTGTGTGTGTGTGTGTGTGTGTGGCTATGTGTGTGTGTGTGTGTGTGTGTGTGTTTGTGTGTGTGTGTGTGTGTGTGTGTGGGTGGCTGTGTGTGTGTGTGTGTGTGCGTGTGTGCGTGCGTGTGCGCGTGCGTGTGTGCGTGCGTGCGTGTGTGCGTGTGTGTGTGTGTGTGTATGTGTGTGTTTTTAAAGGGTGACCACTGACCACACACTTGTCTAACTGGCGGCTGTGTGCCCAGAAGTGGCTGAAATCCACCCACCCTGGACTGGTACTTATTCCAGACATCAACTGCCGGGCGGCTCCAAGTCCTCAGGAGATAATTAACACACGGCACTTTTTTACTCAACACACTTTATTGCTACAAGGAAATCAGATCCCACGGCCCTCCGTGTCGAGGCTGCCCAAGCATTTCTGTGCTAAATCCTACTGTACCTATGTGTTAATGATTCGGTATGCGTTAATGATTCTGGACGTGAACAACATCAGCACATGCAAGACCGAAGTCTGTAGAAGTCTGTAGGCTGCTGTAGAAGGTGTCTAAGCAGGCAGAGGTGTGTGTGTGTGTGTGTGTGTGTGTGTGTGTGGATGGACAGATAGATAGATAGACAGACAGACAGACAGACAGAGAGGGAGAGAGAGAGAGAGAGAGAGAGAGAGAGAGAGAGAGAGAGAGAGAGAGAGAGAGAGAGAGAGAGAGAAGAGAGAGAGAGAGAGAGAGAGAGAGAGATAGATAGATAGATAGATAGATACTTTATTGATCCATGTGGGGAAATGCAAGGTCCCAGCAGCTTACAAGACATCACACACAACATTGATAATAAACATCAACCTTAATAATAACATGGACTACAAAAAGATACTAGTAAATTGTCCACATGAATGTGCTGAGGGATGTATAAGCATGGGATGCTAGCAGTGGCAGGGCAGGGCCTGGCCCTGTGATTCAGTATGCATGGTGAGGTGCTCTATGATGGTGTGTGATGGTAGTGCAAGTAGGTCCAACAGTGCAAGGATAGTTGAGAGACCAGCATTAAATATTAAATATGGACAATATTGTAGACAAAAATATATCAACTATAACATATATATAGCAGTGCAAGGGTAACGTTTGGAAAACAGCAATAAATTGGCATTGTAGGGAAAAGAGTAAACAGCAGGAGAGACAACAATCAATCAATCAATCAAATGTGTGTGTGTGTGTGTGTGTGTGTGTGTGTGTGTGTGTGTGTGTGTGTGTGAGTGAAGCACGAAGCTTCGCTTTAATTTCTCATGTCTCCAGCTTTGATTTGGTTCCTACATGGATTTACTACATTATCCTTCCCTCTCACCTGTGTGAACTAGAGACCCTCTTAAGCTGTCATCCCACACAAACAACAGACACACACACACACACACACACACACACACACACACACACACACACACACACACACCGTGTTTGTGTGTGTTGTTTGTGCTATGCTTGTAGACTTGGCGATATCTGTCCTTGTAAAACTGGGTATTACAATGCATAGCCTCATGCTATATGATTGGATGCCTAGTTATTTGTTTCAAAATGTTTTCTTTATTAACGCTGTTGCCCCTGCCAGGAAAGGATAATAAAAAAGCACATCTTGTTCTAATTAAATGAATAATTTGCTTTATTTATAATGCACCTTTCGTTGATAAGAAGTCAGCTCAAGGTGCTGGGGTAATACAGCAAACACACACAGCATCCACAACCAAACAAAACGAAAAAACCCAAACATAATAGATCAACGCAACAGCGAAACAACGTGTACACTCATCAACGTGTACACTCAATCAGCAGATGAAGCAGCGTGGACACATTCATATCCAAAGCCATTCATTTGGCTTATAGAATGAGAATTGAAAGCCGAATTGAAGAGGTCGATATTGAGACACCACCAGTCATTCCAATAAGCTCCCTCCATGTTCGGGGAGGAATGTGTCCGCCTAATGAGCAAGGCAGCAGTGCGGCGCTGTCATATCCTGTATTGATGTCATGAGTTTCTCACTCGCACATCTAAAGATAATATTTGCTCTCGTGAAGACTAATGGCCTTCCCAGGCTGCTCATGTGCAAATAGAAAAAGAAAACGCCAGCTTCTGGTGGTGCCGGTGGTGGTGGGTTCACCTTCTTTCCTGACCTGCACACACACACACACACACACACACACGCATGACACACACACACACACACACACACACGCATGACACACACACACACACACACACACACACACACACACACACGCGCGCACACACCTCGGCCTGCTAGCCCGGCCCCTCTCAGTAGCACAGTGGTCGTCCTGACGGCTTCATCTGTTTTATTCATTCCCCTGGCGCGCCCCATTAGCCAACTTGTTAAGAGGCGGGGATCAGCGGTGTGATATATGGGTGACCTGGCGCACACTGGCCTCGTGTCCCTGTTTTGACAGGGGCCCGCGCCGCCAGCTCCCAGCATGCACCTTGCCACTGCTGCTGCACGCATCAGCGGCCCCAGGCAGCACGGCGGTGATTGGAGGCGCGGAACGCCGCGCCGCGAACGAGCGAGCGAGCGCTGACCCGACGCGGTGTTGTGGGGACGTCCGACCCCCTCGCTCACCGTAGGGCTGGCACGTCACGATGCATCATGGGAGTTTTTGTTGGCGACACTCCGCCGCCTTGAGAGGCCTCGCGAGAGTCGCAGTAATGTGAAGGGCTAAATCATCGTGAATATCCCGTAACCCAGGATGAGTGTACACGTTGTTTCGCTACGCCTCGTGACAGAAACGCTGGGGCGGTTTCAAACGCAACACCGTCTTCCTGTCATGATTGACTACTAAACAATGAACCTAAAAAAAACATTACTACGAACACAGTAACTGACATTCCAGTGCTCCTGTGCTTCCAAAATGGAGGCGGTCATTGAGCTGTGACGTCACAATGTCCTGTAGTCCTATTGGCTGCTTCCTGGGCCCAGAAGGTCTTTCATAACAGACGCAATGGAGTCAATATAAAAACATCTTTCCATACCGCCATAGCTAGGTTGTAACAAGTTATTCCAACTGTAATTGGTGAGTTGTAGGGAATATACATGTCATCTTTTCACTATTTAGAATATGGTATTCAATATCCGGGCATCAGTTTAAATGAAATGTCTTTACTGCGTTACAGTTCAGCGCTGTGTGTTGGGGTTCCACTGCTGAGCACCGTTAGCTTAGTCTGGATCTGAACTCCAGCAGCCACCGCTGCCCAGCAGGCCCTGCAGGTGCACCTCCCTGACCTCTGACCCCTGTCAGCCCCCAGGGCAGCTCTGGGGCACCTGTTTCCCTGTGCTGAGCTTGACTGCACCAGATTTGGGGGGGGAAGGGGCGGGCGGGGGGCAGGGGCGGGGAGGGGGGCAGGGGCCGGGGAGGGGGGGGGGAGCGCACCACTTGTTTGGCACTGATGCTCACAGAGGCTCTGTCTGTCTGGGCGTGTTGCTTCCTTCACTACCGGGAGACAGCAAACCCCCGTGTCTGTTTACTGCCGAGCCTCCATCTGATGTGTTTCCAACCCGTTGCTGCCTCTGACCTCCCTGCCCTGTCTTTCACATTGACTCTCATCACCGCCTTCCGATCGCATCCCCTCAAAACAGGAAACCCCCTCCCCCCCCCCCCCCCCCCCCCCGGCAGCCTGTAAGTGGTCCTTCTCGCTGCACCGAAACACTGATAAAACCGTTTGCAGTGTTTTACAACGTTGCGACGTATATTCAGGCGTTGTTTACTGTTTCGGCGTTGATTTACGCGCGTGTCACTGCTTCACTGGCGTAAAGAGGACATCATGATTTTATGCTAATGCATCCCACACATGGGTTCGGTTTGATGCTAGCCGTGGCAGCGTGCCTCCGCGGGTTGTCCTCATGGCAGGGGTGACCTCTGCTGCCAGATATGAGCTCAGGCGGGTTTTTACAGCAATCTGCAGCTCACTGCCCCGGTCCCCAGCAGCCATCACCTCCGAAGTTAACCCCCAGGGCCCATCGCTCAGTACCATCGCTTTGTTGCCAAGCGACCTGCGATGACATGCTGCGGTGATGTCATGTAATGTCCATCGTCATGTTTGGGATAACTTTGTGAAGTATTACAGTACATTTGTGAAGTACATTTTATAAAGGGTAAAGGGGGCATGTAGCAGACATTTTTCTCAAAGCGACTTACAATCAGTAGATTTGTGGGGTTCGACATGTGGACAGTTGGAGGAGGAGGGGGATCAAGGGGACCGAACCCGCCGACCCTACGGTTAGTGGACGACCCGCTCTGTCCACCCGCTCCACCCACTAAGCTACTGCCACCCCTGCCCCCCCTTTTATGTGCTTCATATCAGCATTGAATGCTATTCTGAATACAAACAAAATGTGCAGACAAACAATCAGAGTCAAGGTATTTTGTTTCGTTCAGCTGCTGCTGCTTGGTTTAACTGCTGAGCCCGAAAATGCCTATCGATCTCTATGCACGTACATGAAAAGGACAAACAGAAAATAATCTGTTTGTCTTTTCACGTTGTGTGAAACACAATCGTCTTGGTGAAGCGGATCCAAACAAGTACATTCCCAATGATGTGTTAAATGGGATTAACCATGAGCTCCGTGTAAAATGAACGCACATGTGCAGACAAGTAGCTGGGGTGGATAGAGACACATAGCCTACATCGTTCACCAGAGAGGCAGACAGACTAGCTACTGTAGACAGTGTGTGGTCATGTACAGCGAGCTGCGGTGCCGAGGACGCAACTAGCCTAGCGCTGCGTAGCGTAGCGCTGCTTAGCGTAGCGCTGCGGAGCGAAGCGCTGTGTAGCGTAGCGCTGTGTAGCGAAGCGCTGTGTAGCGTAGCGCTGATGTAGCGTAGCGCTGTGTAGCGAAGCGCTGTGTAGCCGTAGCGCTGTGTAGCGTAGCGCTGTGTAGCGGTAAGCGCCGTCTGAGGGGAAGTGCCGGCCCTGGCGGCCCGCGCCGCGGAGACAGATTTATGGGGAGACTCCATTGGGCCGCGGGGGGTTGTATTTTTGGCACCCGGTGGTCACTTGAGTGTTCCCCCTTCGGTACCGCGCGGGCTGTTGACATTGACTGGGCCGCTATCTGGGTGGCTGGTCAGGCCAAAGAGATAGCCGAGCACAATTTTACGCCTACGCGCCGTTTGTTTGGAATGCGGCCCGGCTGGGCTCGCTGTGTGGTCACTTCGCGCGGCCGCCGCCGGCGGTCGGGGGTCCGCGGGGGGCCCCAGTGGGACGGGAGAGACCGGGGGGTGACGGGAGAGGACCGGGGGGTGACGTTGGGAGGGAGGCCTGCACGCACGCCGGGCGCGGTCCGAGCTAACACGCGCACCAACGCCGTGGGGAGATGTGTGTGTGTGAGTGTGTGTATGTGTGTGTTAGGATTGGTGTGTATAGAGGTTTATTTTATTATGTTGATTCATTTTTACCTCGTCTTAACTTTAGTTTTTGGTTGCGTCAGTGCTTCTGTTGTGTACTCCTTACAGAGCATCACTCACACAAGAGTTAAGCTGAAATCTGTGTGTGTGTGTGTGTGTGTCTGTGTGTGTGTTGTGTGTGTGTGTGTGTGGTGTGTGTGTGTGTGTGTGTGTGTGTGTGTTGTGTGTGTGTGTGTGTGTGTGCTGTGTGTGTCATGTGTGTGTGTGTGGCGTGTGCGTCGTATGTGTGTGTGTGTGCGCATGCCGGTTGTGTGTGTGACCGTGAGTGTGTTGTGTGTGTGGCTATGTGAGTGTGTGTGTGGCTGTGTGTGTGTGTGTGTTCGTGGTGCTAAGTGTGTGTGTGTGTGTGTGTGTGTGTCTCTCTGTGTGGCTCTTGTGTCAGCAGGGTAGGTGTCCTGCCAGGCAGGGTCCTTATCACAGCCTCCTTATCTGTCTGGTTTGTAACAGCGACACGCTGATGATGACACATGACCTCCCTCGGCCTTATCTTATCTGTTTAGTGCCAATTGTAATCCAACTGCCAGCCACCTGCAATCCCATTACTCACAATGGCTGAGGGCATGGCACCAAGGCTTCAGGAGAGAGAGGAGAGAGAGACGGAGAGAGAGAGAGAGACGAGAGAGAGTAGAGACTGAGAGAGATGAGAGAGAAGAGATGAGACGAGAGATAGAGAGAGAAGAGGAGAGAGAGAGAGGAGAGAGAGAGAGAGAGAGAGAGAGAGAGAGAGAGAGAGAGAGAGAGATGGGCTGGGATGTGTTTCTTCATTTGTATCCGCTGCTTCCCTCCTGTTGATGTGACTGAGGACCAGCTTAAAAAAAGCTCAGCTTCAGTCTCTGTGTCCGAGAAAAAAATGTAACCGTACAGCTGTGTGCCAACACAGTTATAAGACGCAATATCATGTGTCGTGGTAATTTGATATGACACTAGAATATCGTGTGACATTTGAACGCTGTATCATTGTTGTGCTTGAGTAATGAATGCCGCGCATGTTATTATAACATCTATTCCTGCTTTTGCACTTAAGTGCTGTAGTTTTCACGATATTGGTCATCCATTTTGGCTGAAGAAGTGACTCCACATTACAAACAGTGTGGAGGGTTTCACTTATCGCACAGCTAGCATGGTGTGCTGGCGCTTTTGCGACCAGCGACCTTAAGGGTTAGAGTGCTACGCTATGCCGGCCCCTCGGTCCCCAGTCTATAGGATGACTCACTCATGTTGAGATTGTTTTATGAGTCAAACAGAACGAGGACAAATAGACACAGCAAGCCACACTCGGACCACGCACTGCACACACACACGGACACGTGCACACACAGATCTGCGCGGACAC
>JAXIVH010000005.1:1242715-1248631 GCA_036785325.1 Urophycis tenuis | reverse complement strand
CATTGTTTCATTAGAGGGACATCTCCCGGTGGCTGGACGTCCTCTTTCATTAAAGTCTGGAATGTTCACTTTGCCGACAAAACCAGTTAGGGAGCCGGGGCTGGACGTTTCCCTCTCACACTCTCACCTCAAACCTCCACCCTCTCTCCCCGGAACGCTCTCTCTCTCTCTCTCTCTCTCTCTCTCTCTCTTGCTCACTCTCCTCTCTCCCCTCTCTCTATCCCTCTCCCCTATCTCTTGCTCCCTTCCCTTCCCTCTCTCTCTCTCTCTCTCTCTCTCTAGCTCTCTCCCTCTCTCGTCTCTCTCGCTTGCCCTCTATCTTTCCCTGTCTGTCGCTCTCTCTCTTGTCTCACTCTGTGTGTATGTGTATGTCTCTCTCTCTCTCTTGCTCTCTGTCTCGCTCTGTCTCTGTCTCTGTCTCTCTCTTTCTTTCTCTCTCTCTCTCTCTCTGGCTCTCTGTCTTGCTGTCTCTCTCTCTCTGTCTCTCGTCTTGGTCTGTTGGTTTTTATACATAACACGGCTTCATCTCATATATTAATCCAAACACACATGGTTACACACAATTAGACACTCACTGAGAACAATTAAGCTTGACTTTCCCCGCATGCTGTAGCAACATCTCAAATAAGCTCTCCCACGTTCACACAATACATACATACATTCATGTGTGTGTCGCTGGCTCACACACACACACAGTAAACATGCTCTCTTCTCTTTCTTCATGCACTCTTCCCCACGTTGACCCGACCCAGACCTCACTCAGTGGGACACGAGAGACACTGTGATTATGTGAAGATCCAATGTGACTTTGAACCAGCACAGGAACGCGTTTATTAATTTTAATTGAATGGCTTTTTAATGATGTATTTGTGTGTGTGCGTGTGTGTGTGCTCGTGTGTGTGTGTGTGTGTGTGTGTGTGTGTGTGTGTGTGTGTGGTGCAGCGGCAGTCCATTTTGTCTCAACTATATGGTGTTCCCAATTGGCAGTGACTGGTTGTGTGTTGGTGGCAGCTGTAGGCCTACCGCTCTTTGAGCAGTGTGTGGTGATGCTCTCTCTCTCTCTCTCTCTCTCTCTCTCTCTCTCTCTCTCTCTCTCTCTCTCTCTCTCCTCTCTCTCTCTCTCTCTCTCTCTCTCTCTCTCTCTCTCTCTCTCTCTCTCTCTCTCTCTCTCTCTCTCTCTCTCTCTCTCTCTCTCTCTCTCTCTCTCTCTCTCTCTCTCTCTCTCTCTCTCTCTCTCTCTCTCTCTCTCTCTCTCCCTCCCAGCCCTCCGTAGCCGAGCGGGCCGGTCCATCATCAATGGGAACTGGGCCATCGATCGGCCCGGCAAGTACGAGGGAGGGGGGACCATGTTTACGTACCGCAGGCCCAATGAGATCACCAGCACTGCCGGGGAGTCCTTCCTGGCCGACGGCCCCACCAATCAGATCCTGGACGTGTATGTGAGTAACCAATCCGCTTTGAGCTCCTCGTGTCTGCTGTCAGGTTCAAGTCTGCCCTTTGTGTTGAGGAGGTCCGTGCCTCTAGATTGACCAACCAAACACTGCATATACTGTAAAGAGCCATGCGGACTCATGCAGACATATGCACGCACATGCACACGCACACACACGCACACGCACACACACACACACACACACACACATACACACACACACACACACACACACACACAACACACACACACACACATACACACACACACACACACACACAACACACGCACACACACACACACACACACACACACACACACACACACACACACACACACACACACACACATTCCTGAGCAGGATGCTACTTTTCCAGTTGGAAAATATGGAAAATAGAGAAATCTTTTAATTATTGCATTTACTTTCAGACTTTCGATTTGGCCACTATTGTACGACAAGCGCAAGAGCAGCTGCACATCAACTCGGACATTTTTCTGCTCTAATTTATGGGGGATTTAGCAAAGAAGTTAAACAGATGATGGCTTGATTTGTGTCCCCTCCAGATGATTTACCAGCAGCCTAACCCAGGAGTCCATTATGAATATATACTTCCCTCAGAGAACTCTGCCAACCCCACTCGCCCCAACCTCAGCCCTGATGGTACGGAGCCCCCGAGTCCAGCACTACGCATCCACAGCCACAGAGTACACAGGACATATTCAGCAACCTTCCATCCATCCATTCATTCATCCAGTCATCCATCCATTCAGTCAGCCATTCATTCATTCATTCATACGAACTTCAATCTGCCCAGCAAAACTCCAATCACTCCATCACTCCATCCATCACTCCATCCCTCCTCTCTACAACCCCTCTTCCCTCCCTCCCTCCCTCCTCCCTACATGTGTATATCACCTGTATGATGATCCAGTGAGCAGCCAGCCTGTTGTCTGATCTCTCCACACTCACACTCAGGAAACACAGTCAATGGGCAGGGTGGCCACAGTCACCACGGCAACACCCAGCAGGAGGGGTACGACCCAGCCGGCGGGGGACAGCCCACCAGCGGTATCCCTGACAACCAGGTTCCAGTGGTGCAGCCCCCCCGGCGCCAGAGGGAGTACAACTGGAAGCAGGCCGGGACCACTGAGTGCAGCGCCTCGTGTGGGAAAGGTAAGGGACGCGGTCACACGCTGGTGCAGGTTTCAGAGAGAGCGGTGCCATTTTGTGCATTAGATGTTTGAAAAGGCCACTTCTGATGTTATTTGTTCTTATACTCTTAGAATTTCTTGTACTATACTTTGTTATCTGTTTCAATGATACTGATATTTCAGAGTTATTAATTTAATTAAATTATAATTCATTGATTGTTTAATGGAAATACATGTTAACATACATACATACATACATACATACATACATACATACATACATACATACATACATACATACATACATGTTTACAAATATATGCATCTCCATGCTGCTATTCTGCACTTTGCACTTTGCTATATTGCACCTTTTTTTTATTATTGCACCTTCAGTGACATACCTCAAAACTGAATCAAATTCTGGCACACTGTGAATATTCTATTCTGTATAATGTATGCGCCCACTGTCTGTCTGTATATGTTGTGTTTATTTGTTACATCTGTATGCAGCATTATGTTATATGTTGTGTGGTAAAATGTTACTTGTCCATTTGGGGTATGTAGAAACGCAATGTTGATCCTCTGTGTAATTACTTGCACTAATTGCAAGTCAATCACTTTGACTTTGAAATATAAAGGAGAAGCCATTTAAGATTATGTGGTACATATCAGTTGCTGATGTAATGTGTGTTTGTAAAATGTGATTCATGAGTCATGGGGTCATTGTGTTTTCTAGGATATAGGTACGCCATTTTCCATTGTGTCCACCGGCAGAACCTTGAAGAGGTTTCAGACGGTCTGTGTGACAGCAGTACCCGGCCCAGCCAGCAGGAGGAGCCCTGCAACACGCAACACTGCCCAGCATTGTGAGGGAGCTACGTTCTATGTATCAGTATATATGTCTGTTCTGTCTGTTTGTCTCTCTTGCTGTATTCTCTATTCTCTCTCTCTCTCTCTCTCTCTCCTCTCTCTCTCTCTCCTCTCTCTCTCTCTCTCTCCCTCTCTCTCTCTCTCTCTCTCTCTCTCTCCTCTCTCTCTCTCTCTCTCTCTCCCTCTCTCTCTCTCTGTCTCTCTTACTGTATTCTCTCTCTCTCTCTCTCTCTCTCTCTCTCTCTCTCTCTCTCTCTCTATCTATCTATCTATCTATCTATCTATCTATCTATCTATCTATCTATATCTTTTATGTTGCACAGTAGAGGAGTCCTGAAACTCATGCATTTCATCATGGCCATTTCTGACTTCTACTCATTCTCAAATACGCAACGTGGCTAACCTTGAAACAACCTGGAAGCCTGCTCCACTACCATGCCATGTCCCACCTCTCTAATCCCATTTCTCCGTCCCCCGCGGTCCTTCTGGCACCGCGCCACCACGGGTTCACGGTCTCATCCCCCCCCCCCCCCTCGTCTCCGCCGTCCGCCCGCCCGGAGCAGCTGGGACATCGGGGAGTGGTCCGAGTGCAGCAAGACGTGCGGCCTGGGCATGCAGCACCGCCAGGTGCTGTGTCGGCAGGTGTACGCCAACCGTACCCTCAACGTCCACACCGGCCGCTGCCGCCACCTGGAGCGGCCCGAGACGGCCAGCACCTGCCAGCTGAAGATCTGCAGCGAGTGGCAGATCGGCTCCGAGTGGACGCCGGTGGGTGGAGTGTGTGGCTGAAGGCTTAGCGGGGGGAGAGGTGGAGCACCCGACGGAGGGTTTCTCTTTGGGTGGTGGGGGTTCTCACACCAGAAGAGTTATCCTTATTGATATTTCTTCGTGGATATCAAATACGTAGAGAGACAAGACAGTCTACTGTAGTGTTGTGGCAAATATCCTCGACATCGTGAAGCACTCTGTGTCTTTGTGTCTTTCGTTGAACTGATCGATCGGCTGAATTCATATCTGGTTATGTTAATGGCCACATTTCCCTGAACACGCTAGACGTTTGGTGCGTGAGACTGTACTGTATACACTACTGAGCGTGTAGCCAGTTGGCACACATCGATGCCCGTGCACCCGTGGGAGTGGAATGGATGAGCTTGCACAGCCATCACTGTGTAACCATGGTAACCGCCTCGCGTGCCCTCCCCCCCCCCCCCTGCAGTGCTCGGTGCCGTGCGGGCTGGGCCAGCGGTCCCGGGAGGTCCGCTGCGTCAGCAACATCGGGGACGTGGTCCAGGACGAGGAGTGCAACATGAACCTGCAGCCCAGCGCCGCCGAGAACTGTGACATGGGGCCCTGCGCCAAGAGCTGGTTCTACACCCCCTGGGGGGCCACGGTGGGGGCTGCAGCCACCGCCGCCACACTCACACGTTCACCTTGATGATCATCATGCATTCACTGTTTCACACACACGTTTATCATCATGATCAGAATACACTCACTGTTTCACAAACACATTTATAATGATGATCAGAATACACTCACTGTTTTACAAACATGTTTATAATGATGATCATCGTACACTCACTGTTTCACACACAAGTTTATAATGAGGATCATCATACATTCACTGTTTCACACACACGTTTATCATGATGATCATCATACACTCACTGGTTCACACACACACGTTCATCATGATGATCATCATGCACTCACTGTTTCACACACACGTTTATAATGATGATCATCATACACTCACTGTTTCACACACACATGTTCATCATGATGATCATCATGCACACACTGTTTCACACACACGTTCATCATGATGATCATCATACACTCACTGTTTCACACACACGTTTATAATGATGATCATCATACACTCACTGTTTCACACACAAGTTTATAATGAGGATCATCATACACTCACTGTTTCACACACACGTTTATAATGATGATCATCATACACTCACTGTTTCACACACACGTCATGATGATCATCATACACTCACTGTTTCACACACACGTTCATCATGATGATCATCATACACTCACTGTTTCACACACACGTTCATCATGATGATCATCATACACTCACTGTTTCACACACACGTTTATAATGATGATCAGAATACACTCACTGTTTCACAGAAACATTCATAATGATGATCATCATATACTCACTGTTTCACAAACTCATTGTGTACATCTCTTAGTGGTTCACAAACACATTCTGTACATCTCTTCCTGTTTCATGTGCACGTTCTGTACATCTCTTAGTGTTTCACACAAATATTGCATTCAACCTGCATTGATTTTCCTCAGTGGATTGTAATTGGGGTTGTGATCCTCACACCTTGTTCTGCTCGAGTAGCCAGAGGATGAGTGGACAGTATGGTAGAGATCATGGGATAATGGGAGGGACAAGCTGTTTTAAGGGGAGGTGAAATGCCAGTTGATAT
>JAXIVH010000005.1:1207715-1232715 GCA_036785325.1 Urophycis tenuis | reverse complement strand
GACATCAAACATTCTCTGTGGCCCTCCACAGCATACAGGAAGCACCCCCCCCCCCCCCCCCCCCGTGCTGAGCAGGCACTTCCTGGTTGTCGGTCCACAAACACCACAGTGTTCAGCAGCCCAGGGCTCGGTAGCAGCAGACGAGATGGAAGTGAAAACAGTAACAGTAGATTCGGGGGGTTTTGTCTTTGATCTAATACAACTAAAACACTTCCACTTGGGACTTCATCGACGTGGGTCTTTTGTTCAGGCAGCCGTGGAGAGCCTTAACACATACATTACAGAAGCATTAGAGCTTCTGTGCAACTTAAGTCCAAACCTGTCCAAGGCAGACTCCATGGAGGATTACTGGGGTAAGACAGCATCCAAACTCGCTGCTACGTATGAATCGTCTACCCTGAGGCACGCCAATAGGAGAGTTACCAACCGATGCTGTGTTCTATGTGCTGCGTATCACATGCTGCCCTCTGGGAGGAAGTGCAGAGCTCCATGTCGCACATGAAATAGATTTCCCAATGTTTTTTTTATTTTTTATCCCCGTGTCACCAAAACGCTGAAGTAGCAGCAGATAAGACGAGGACGAGGCCAGCAGGGCTGTGTGAAGTATGTTATTGCTGCTATTGAAGAGGTCCCTTCAGGTGCCTTGCTGTGTGTTTTTATTCACAACATCTTTGTATGTTTTTACTATGTGGAAGGTTAGTGTTTTACGGCTGCAGCATGGGTAAAAGCTCAAGCCGCATTCTCCAATTTATGGGCCAATAAATGACACAAGAAATTCAAATCTTAATATTGGTGCAACCATTCTATCCCACAATGTTGGTGGGAATGCGAGAACGATAAAAGTAAAACCAACACCTGTCTTCAATACACCTCTCAGCAATACATTACTTTTGCACTATAGTATCACATCATATTGCAATACTGGGTCAAAATACCAATGACTACACTGGTGACACACATTTTTCCTAAATCCAGACATAAAGCTCTGAGCTCTGCGTGTCCCAGAGCCGGCACTGGCCCCGATGGAGGCAGGGAGTGATCCAAGTGTTCTGGAGAACCGGAGCCGCTGCCGCTCTCACCACGAGCTCATGGGAATGTAGAGCAGCCGTCCTCTGGAGTCCAGCGAGTCACACACACACACCTGTCTGCTGCCTCCTTCTGCTCAGCCAATCGTCTGAGAGGGTGTGGCTTCCCGAGGAATATCACTCACCATATTTGTAGGATGTCGTGTTTGTGAGATTTGGCGCACTGTGATGTTATGTTGCGATTACGGTGGCGGTAAATGCACAAGAGAAGTTGGCGCAGAATATAAATGGGTACACACAACAACAAACCCGCAATGTTTTGCTGGAATATGTTTGCTCCCGTTGCTATGGCTGCTCACCTCTCAAGTTCGTACTCTTTCTGACCAGGTCTCACGTTCTTCATGATCTGCAGAGAGGAAAACAAGGATGAGCGAAGGGCTTTGCTTAGGCTGATGAATTAATGGTTGTTGGTAAAGTGCTGGATGCCATAGCCAGAAGCGTTTCCTTTTAAGTTGCAATTAAAACTTCCCAATGCAGCACTAATGTGGTGCTCTTTAAAGGTGGGTTGAATGTGAAATCAACCAAAATATATCCCTCATTATGCCCAAGGTCTGCCCAAAGCACTCACTGAATTTCAGTTATCATGCATAAAAAGTATTCCATAGTAAAAAAAATACTTGTGTAGACACAACATACTGCATTCAGGGCACAGTGACATTTCTGGCTTGCTGCCGATCGACTGGATTAAATGGAAAAAATCATGACCTTTACTAAATGAAACCACAATCCTCATAAGAGGAAGAAGCAATAGGGTCTAGCTGTCCTCTGGTCACACACCGGTCATCTGGCATGAAATGTCAATGTGACAGACAAATGATGACAACTGGGAAAGACAAATGGGAACCCACCATTTTGTGGGCCTCGCTGGAAATCTTGTTGGTGTAGCGCATGACCTCCAGCTCCATATCGGTCTTGGTCACACGGCTGCAGAAACAGATCACAGGTCAGATGGCTGCATGCATCCATGCAACAGGTGAGCCACACTGCAGGCTGAGAGGCCTGACGGTTTGGTGTCAGTCAGTCAGTCATTTTCTAAACCGCTTATCCTCTAGACGGTCGCGGGGGGGCTGGAGCCAATCCCAGCTACAACGGGCGGGGTACACCCTGGACAGGTCGCCAGCCTATCACAGGGCTAACATATAGCAACGAACAACCATTCACACTCACATAGACACCAATTAACCTAATCCCCAACATGCATGTTTTTGGTCTGTGGGAGGATGCCGAAGTACCCGGAGAGAACCCACGCAAGCACGGGGAGAACATGCAAACTCCACACAGAAAGGTCCCAGGTGGATTCGAACCCAGAACCCTCTTGCTGTGAGGCGACAGTGCTAACCACTGCACCACCACCGCTTGAGCAACAATAATATAATGCAAAAAGTGGCACAATGCAGAAACAAGAGACAGCAAAATTCAACACAAAAATGTAAATCTCTGTGTTAAAAGGACAATGTTGGCAAAGCGTTTCAAAAGCCAATACCAAAATATAATAAATATATTGTGATCACTTCAAGGTAGGACACATGAAACCCGCAGGAAAACCCAATGAATTAGCTGACAATACGATATTGGCTTATTCAGTGATACACCATGAGGAGATAAGGCCCATACTTGTGTGGATTCTCAATGAGCCTGTCAGCCAGTCGTACTGATAAGAAGGCACATTCTCACACTATCTGATCTGACAGTTCATCCATGAGACCGTATCAGCCCTTCAGATATCCAAGAACCCTGAACTATAGACCGTCAGCTCATGCCGCAGACACCAGGGCATACACACAATTCAGACGTGAGCCTGCTGCTGAAGATGGGGCAGTGACAACAATGGCGCTTCAAAAAGAATACACTACGAAAACATACAAAAAAGATAGGGGGAATATTACACGGTCGCCTGTTCGCTATAATGTACTGTGTTTTGCCATGAAAACACACATGCGCGCACGCACACAGGCGCACACACGCACACACATGCACACACACACACACACACACACACACACAAAATCAATGGACTATGCTGGGGTGCAGACAGGGTACTGAAATCGTTCCATGTGCCGTCTCCCATCACAGGTTCAAATCCTTCCACAATGTGTGTCTGGGTACCAGCCCACTCTGCCTTGCAAGGCTCAAGGCGGGTTTTTTTATCCCACAGATCAAGAATCAGTGGGATAGAATGTTCTCTCCGTCAGTGTGAAACAAGAATCCAGAGCCATTCCTCCACTCCAATTCTCTGGTGTCTGAAGCGCTCTGTTCCTCAGTCTACAGCTATCGCTACTTCCTCTCGCCTGTTGTGAACTCTTTCACCAGAGTGGTCTAACGTGTGGAATTCCAAAGAGCTTTTTTTTTTTTTACGTCGTCAGAAAAAAAAAAGAGTCGATGTAGTGTTGACCGCTTCCTTCTTCGGTTGGTTTCAAAGGACAGCTAAACGTGCAACAGGAGGGCCTTCACCGGCTGTTGGAATGTGTTACTGCAAGATGTCAGCGCTGTGGTAAATGTTTGACGAAACAATGACACCAATTCCACGCTACGCATTTTCTGTTGTGCCGTATCATCATATTTCAGTATTACACAAGATCCCTTTTCTATGAGCTGTGTTTAGGCCTGAAACCTCCCAAACATACACACACACGACACGAGTTGACAACAGCAAAAAAAAAAAGAGACGTGCAATAAGAGCTATTATCTTTCCCTTGCATTTGGTGCTTCCCAAAACAGAACCATCCTTGGACACGAGAAAGAGAGAGCTGCCATTTCTACCCATTTACTGTCCCGACACCAACCACCAAGTCAAATTCCTTGTATGTGCAAACCTACTTGGCAATACACCTCCTTCTGACTTCTGACTGCTGACTTTCATCTGGTACTGCATTCCGAGGTAATAGGGTCTCTGCCTTGAGACTTCTAGGCTCTGAACCGAATGCGTTTCATGTCGCTCGCCTTGCAGTGTGCCGGTGCAAACAGGGAATCGCTGTGTTTTGTATATTCTGACAGTAAGGTAAATGTACCCTGACCCACTGCAGCGATGCTGAACAAGTGTCTGCTGTCAGAAAACACCCAGCCGCCCCGCCCAGCTTCTTCAGGTGGTGGAAGGATAGCTGATAGAATACTTAAAGGAGATGGATAGTTGTTTACCCCCCCCCCCCCCGAGTCCTCGTTCCTGTGTGCTACAATGCGTGTCTATGTGGCCAATATCCCCGTCTGCTTGACACGCCAAGACATTATGTCTGTTGATAATGTTTGAGCGCGGTTGGTAGTATTTACACAACCTGAAGACTGACAGACCGACATTAAGACACAGAGTGTTGGCCCGTGAAAACAATACATCACATCATTTTCCTCACAGCTGTTATCGCAAGGCATTGTGTGTCACCTCTGTTGTCTTTGTGATCACGCATTCAAGGCACAAAGTACTTACAAATGAGAACCTGTGCTTTGGCTACCGGCAAGGTTACCAACGTAAGCCGACTTGATCAGGACAACACACAATGTCCATTAAAAGACAGTCGTTGAAGACGAGCAGGCAGAGTTCTATCAAGTGATTCTGGCCGGCGGGTGTGCCTCAGAAGCATTCCTCCTTATTTCAGAAATTGTCAATTGATCTGGAGAGCCCAGAGCCTAATGCTGGGGACAGGCAGGCTGGCACGGAGCCCATTACAGCACCGCAGATCAGGCTATTGCTCTGTCTGAGAGGTGGTGGGGCTAGGGCCACACACACTGCGCTGTAATGCACACGCACGTCCACGACGTGCACACACACGCCTAGGTGCAAACACACGCATGCACACACCCACGCCCAAAACAGCCCTCAGTGAAGCTGGGGAAACTGTAGAATTGGTAGAATCTGATTTAGCTCCCTCAAATAAAAATAGAAAGCTTGATAATATCATAAATTGAAACATTTTATAAAAGTGACAGACAATGACGGCTCTATACATATAATAATGAATGGGCAATTGAAAAAAATAAATAAATAAATAAATAAAACATGAAAATGTTGACTCACCATTCCACGATGGCGGGATGCAGCACGGTGTTGTTCACCTCAAAGCTGGAGGAGACGGAGTGATACAGTTAGCACCACCGCACATATGTGACAGCGTCTGGAGCCAATGTTTTTTGAATGTTGGAAAGACGTAAACACGCAAATCATTTACGGAATACAAAGATGAGCGGGAAATCATTCCAGCCATCGGCAAGGATAAAACAGTGCCATTTATGTGAACTCACAAACCCCGGCAAAACCATTAGTCTAATCAAATTTGTTCCAAAATTAAGGTAATCACCGGCAATCTGCATGCATAATAAAAGTCTCCCAGAAGCCCCCTGAACAAAGCACGATTACATTAATGAATAATTGGTGCCAACAGAGCATACCGGCTAATTCCATCAAACGAGGCTTCGCGGCAGATGCTTCCACTATCTGTATTCAGTCCTCGCTGGTGGGAGAGAACACAACACAAACCAAGATGTGACTTTAGCGGAAAATCTCAGTTCAGCGCCACTGGAGTCTGCTAATAAACATCAGCTTGACATAAGCACAGAAAACACCACACACAGAGAGACGCAGACAAACAAACAACTTGATGGAACGGCAGGCATCCGAGCACCATTCTCCCTCTGGAGTGGCTGCCGTTATTGGTGTCAAACTGAGAGCTTTCCAACCATTTCCCAAAGTCAATGTTCCCCCAGAAGGGAATGAAGGTCACATACCAACGTGAGCAGGACTGCGGGATTCATGCTGGTCAGAACATCTGCGATCTGTAAAGTGCAGGATGCAGGGTTTAGAAGGCAGTGTCATCTCACTTATCACCCATCTTCATACCGGCCATGTCGCGCCCTTCGATGGTCACCTCTTCATTATCTCCCTCCAGCTTGAGTTTAACAACGGGACATCCGCAAGGGAAGATTTTTTTTTTCAAAGTAACAGCATGTGCTTTTAATATTCAGAAACCATTGGCTGCGCCTAGCTCCTTAAGCCTGAACGAGATGTCATAACATTAATAAAATAAAATCAACCAAGGAGTATTTCAAGGAGTATATTATATTGAACCATTTCTTTTAATGACCACCTTTAGAAAAAGAAAATTGACTTTTATGTCATGTATCATTAAAGCTACACCATGGGGCTTTGACTGTGTTGCCACACCAAGCTCTTTAATAATAAAAACACAGGCTTCAGTAGTTCAATGACACAGGATGTTACATGAGACCACGGCACTATCATTCAACATTAATATGAACAGATGGCTATCTAAAGGTTTTTTTTCCTTTATCTTGTCCTTAATTTGTCCAAAGTCATCTAAATGTAATTAGATGGGTCCGTCTGTCGGTCTGCCTGTCCTTTGACTTTCATGACAACCGTTCATCGTCTGCACACTTGGCGGCCGTTTGACACACTGGGGGGGGGGGGGGGGGGGGGGGTGCACTACTGAGGACCAGAGGAGCCGTGCGTCAAATCAGACGTTGTGTGGATGAGCGGTTCTCAGGAAGGCTGCAAGCTGCAAGCCGCAGTACTGGACCCCAAGCAGTCACCTCATCAAACAGGCCTGTTTGGAGCAAGCGGCGGATGGGCACTGTACTACTGTACTATTTCTTCCAATTACGGGTAACGGGTTGGGCGCTGGGAAAGCTCTAGCCGGTGTCTCCATGTTAAATCAATGTGTTTTGATCCTTGGGCTTAGCTGGAAACCTATTGAACACCTATACAAGTCCTGCTCACTCTAGATAATGCCACAGAGTGTAACATGACCTCCTACGCTCTTGATACGAAAGAAAAGAAAGGTAAAGATCAGATCACCAAAGTACAGAACTTCTCACAGTGCAGACCTTCTGTCCGGGCCCTACGAGCTGTTTCAACACACTCACGGATGAAGCTATGGCATGGATTCAGTGTTTGAGTGGGGCCGCTTCATTTGGACCACACCATGAGATACAACACCAACAACATCAGAACTAAAGTAGGGATGGGTGGTTTTCACCTTTAGAAACAGCCCTACAGACGCACAGCAAGTTTATGGCTGGCTAACCTTCACCTTAAAGTTCAGATCCTGGGGAAAATGTCAGCGAACACACGTGGACCTGAGCGGTCTTGACCATCATGGACTTACATCAGAGGTGAAGTGGACCTCATCCACAGCATACTTCTCTTTGAAGTGCTCCTTGGGATAGATCCTGTCAACAGAGTGGTAGAGAATGGTCAATTAAGGTAGAGGAGTATGGCTTGGATCAATATTTAACACGGTTGCCTCCTGTCCAACACACAGACCTTTACAAATAACAGACACATTGGTTGAAGGTGGTTGATGGTTAAATGAGCGTAACTTATTTACTTTCTGACAAAAAAAAAAAAATCACACATTCCCCCATATGTTACACAGTAGGAACAGACACAACAACTCTTTAGTACTGACCGAAAATCAAGTGCACCAGAGAAGGCTGGCGATGAGAGCACCGTCACATTAAAAGCCCCTACATGTAAAAGCCATGGCTTACTCTCCCATCCAGGTAGCGTAGACCTCAGGCAGCTTGGGGACAAAGAGGAGAGACTTCCCCGTGTCCACCTCAATGGCACCAAAACAATCAGCCTCGGTCACTCCAAACGTCCAGTGGAAGAAGGACTCCTACAGGAGCAGCGGTGGAGGACACAAGATTAGTACACTGAACTAGAATTTACCAACATTGACGTTGCTCAGAAAACCATGTGGACCAACATTGACATGATTTCCAGTTATGCATGCATAATGAAAAGATTATTGATATTTTCTGCCCAAAAACACAATCAATGTGTCCCATGAAATTAAATGTCACACTATAGAAACAAACCACTTACCACCGACAGGCCTGAGTGATGTTGTAGATTGATGGCTTGTGATATTTTGTCTGGTACTAATTACATTACACGCATTATGTATTGCCAGATCATGTTGCGTCTAGCTCAAGATAATGTCCCTGCTTTTATAAAAAAAAGGACGACAAAGGCAAAGTGTAGTTGATAATCGGCCTGGCCACAAAAACTTTCTCGTTTCGGCGAGAACCACTAAAGAAGACTTAAATCCTCCTTTCCCTCCGTGCACGGTCAGAACCCTGAGCCCGATCCCCCCCCCGGGCAGAGAGCCCGAGCCGGGGCAGCGCAGCGTTGCCACCTCAAAGCGCGGTGGAGGTGGAGGTTCTGGGGGGCTAGTAGACGGGCGGCAGCCCCCCTGAGCAGCAGAGCCTGGCGCAGCCCCCACCTGTCTGAAGAGCAGGTCGGTGTCGGTGCAGAACCGCTGCTTCTGCTCCCCGCCCTGCAGCACCACCACGGCCCTCTGGGGCGCTCCGCCGGTGCCCAGCCCCTGGCACAGCCGCCGGCGGTTCTCTGCAAACAGTTTGGCAGACACCCTGAGGGTGTCCTTCCCCAGCCAGTAGACGGGCCTGCGAGGCACAAGGCGAGACGTGGACCCCATGTGATATTTTAGTGGAATGCTAGCAGTCACGTTCAAGGGCATGAAGAAGAAAATTATGAAATATATATATATATATATATCCTGATGCCTGGTTTCAAAGTGATACCTTTAGCTTTGGCACATAGCCTAAAGAAAAGTGTTTTGAGTTCGATAATGATCAAACTTAACATTTTAGCCCCGTGAAAAATATTTTTTATTACGGGTTAGTGTTATTTTTTATTTACTGTGTGAGCAATAACAACGGGATAACAGGGAAATAAAACTTGAATTGAAATAGAACAATTCTTTCACTGTTAACTTTTTCTCCACAAAGACCGGCTGGAGCTACAGAAGTCCAAGTACAGACTGATATATTGGTGTTATAAAGCCTGATCCTTTGCTTGTCAAACCGCAGATGAGATAACATGACCTGGGCGCAAAGGTTAATCTGTTAAACTATAAGGGCAATTATATTTTATATGTACCTTCAAAGCAAAGTTGGCATGCACAATACAATGGAGTTCTCCTTTCATCCAAAAGTAGATTAATATAGTGGGAGTGAAAGACGGCAAAAGTCGACATACACTAGTTTAGTGAAGTTAGTCACTACATGAAGTTAGTGCTACATCTTTGTGTATGCTATTACCTCTAAAGTGTATGCCTGGATGTATGTACATTTTTGTATATTTTTTATAACATACAGTATATATATATATATATATATATATATATTTTTTTTTTATATTGTTTACATAGGTTTATATTATATATTTATATATTCTAACACTCTACTATACGTAGAGTGTTAGAATATAACGTCTTTTTTTAGTATTTAGTATTTAGTATTGTAATGAATGCAATTTCCCTCAGGGATCATTAAAGTATGTCTGTCTGTCTGTCTGTCTGTCTGGACTTGTGGTGTTTGCATAGAAAGTGTGTATATGTGTACATGTATGAAATACTATCTAATGCCATTTAAACTATTTAGTAAGTCTACACATCACACACACACACACACACACACACACACATGTCAATAATAGTCAACAGCCAATTCATCAGCAAAATCAGGACTGTATTACCAAGCGCAGTAAATCCTGTTAATAGTGTGATCAAATGTGTTAAAAATATATAGTTTTTGTACCATACATTATATTATACGTGATCCTTGATTCTCTAAGGCTTACTATTTCAGCTATTACATTTCTAACAGCTCGCAACAATTATCACATGGTAGTTATTAAAAGTATATATATATATATATTCTTATACACCAGAACACAAGTGATGACAGCGGTTTACGTGGTCGCCTGATAACGGAAAACAAATCAACTCACTCCGGTCTCGCAGCCATGATGCTCGCTTCGGGACTGTCACATGACTTGGGATTCACGTGGTTTTGTTGAGAAGACGTCAGCTGACCGGTTGATCAACCAATAAGGACGTGAGCACCGACCGCGACCAGAATGCATCTCCGAATCACCCCCGTGGGAGACCGCCCTCAGAAGAGGTTTCTTCTCTAAAAATATACAATATATAGTAAAACTCTGGATCGAGGTGAAATGTTTGCAAACCTATATCCGAACGAGTTGACATAAACTACAAATTAATTATGTTGTATTTAATAGCATTCATAATAAGTACTTGTTATTACAACTCATCATAACTCATTCTAACTCATCATTTTACAAGCTTTGCACTTGTATATACTAAATATTTTGAATCATATTGATAAAGACGAGGTATTATAACATGGTCAAACTGGACTCCATAACCTGTGGAGGTTGTCGAGTGATGAAACACAAAAAAGTGATGAAATACAAAATATCAATGTCTTACACAAGCACACACACACACACACACACACACACACACACACACACACACACACACACACACACACACACACACACACACGCACCGCGTCCCCGCCCACTCGCGTCGTGTGTGTTCCGTTTACTGCAGTCTTAAAATATAAACAGTAGGGGGAGATGCAACTCTCTTTCAATAAAGTAGTTGTACAAGACTGAAGTTTAATACCATTTACTTTGAGTATACCCAAATGGCACAAAATTAATTGTCAAACAACCTTAGTTAGACTTGTCTAGAGTGACCATTTTGCATGTTAGGGCTCATTGAAAAAAAAAAAAATTAAAGAAAATAAAAACATAGGCCCAGCCCAAACTGTGACAGAAGAGTATGTCTCGAACAACCCCATATGAACAATATACATACTGCCAGATCACAACTAATAGCATTGGGTTATGACAATAACAATCCATTGCCCTTGTTGGACAAGGAGACCGAAACTATTTCTGTTGCAAACTTCTCCCATCAAGTCTAAATAATTAGAGGCTCACACCTGACTTTCAGTCTGTCCTTCATGCTTCCTTTCCTTCCTTATTTTTTTCACTCTACCTACAAAAATATTAATATATTAGGCGTGGCACACCCATGTTTCCTACAACTGAGAATGGCTATAATTTCTTGGCTGCATGTTGGCCTATTCTTTGGATTTAAAGGACTTCACATTTTTGCAATGAAGAAGAAATGAACTGTTGGCTATGAAATATGATTATTGCAGCTCCTATGATTTCCACCAACGCCATCTCTGGTAAATTACACTGCTGGCTCTCTTAATTAACGCGAGTCTAATTTAATTTTGAAAATGGTCTTCATAATTTTACCCAATACTGATTGTGCTAATGTTAGCAGGAAGGGAGTGCTCTGATCAGAACTGCAAGTCTGATTAAAATCGGGAGACAAGCCCTCTTCGCGCGTAGGCTGAATTAACACCACCCAGTTCAATCAAGCCGAGCGAGCGGAGCAATTGAGTAAGCCTACGACGTAGGCCTCCAGTATCTCGGATGTGACTGCGAGAGGCTCACCCCCCCCCCCGAAAACCACATGGCAGGCTCCAAGCAGGTGGTTTCACTGGCCCACCAGGTTTGAGCTCTCTCATCAGCACCGGCGCTGCCCTTCATCTGTCATTGAACCCCATACCGCGTGGCCCGCGCCAACCCGATGAGCCAGCGGAGTGACCCACCACGCGCCCCGCGGCGGGGGGGGAAGTTGTCACTCGCCACGCGGTTGTGGGTTACAGACCACTCTGTGGCTCGGGGACAAGCAAAGGAAAACAAGCCAATGCCACTGTAGAGCGAGAGCCAATTCCCCAGCATCCCACATTTTTTATCTCCAGAGCCAGCTGTAAGTTGTGGTGATACACTTTAAACGGCAACGCTTTGAACTCGAAACTTTACTCCTGCTTAGGGGCTTTTGGACTTACAGATTTACGACGGAGGGAGGGATGCTTTCAAAGACGAGGCACACAGAGGAGAAACCAAGTACATGCGTAGGCCAGCTGGATATCACACAGTCCGCGAGGATAAACAAACTGATGTGTCTCTCGAACAAACTGATCAAGACACAGAAAGTTGATTGTTTGTATTCTGAGGCGGGGAGTGTGAGGATGCTGGCAGCAGGCAAGGTTTTCACTCTCATCCAAAATTATTTTGATGTGAACTCGGGAGGTTAATCCCGACGGATAATGGCTGTTTACCAGAATGGCACATCATTCAGTCGGTGCATGTGTTGTTTTATTCTCTATCCATACACACACACAATAGGGAAGGCATAGAGCTGTTGTTTTCACCATTGTACCTTATGGTCCAGCAGCCCTCTGTCTGCAGCCTAATGTCGACTGCTGCAGGATAAGTTTAGCAGTGAGTTAAGACAACTTCAGAGTGTGGAAATGTGTTAAATGGCCGCGGTAGGAGGCGTGTTGGAGGCAAAGCGCACCTCATTAGGCACTTCTGGTGCAGACATGTTGCAATTACCGTGTCCCCCGCTCCCATCCTGTGATGAAGGCACACATGGTCGCTCAGACAACAGCGAGCAACAGAATAGAGAGAGAGAGACGAAGAGATGGACCGGTCCAGACTACATCTCCTGCTGCATGCGTTGGATAAAGGACCCTGCGTGTCTTCAGTCTTGCTTTGCTTATGGCTGGGACACGTTGGCCACTGTGGGCATAGAAGTTTATACTGCATTAAAATCACACTTTGTTCTGACACTGGAAGCACCAAAGAAGTTATTACATTAGACATTTGTTATTACACTCGATGTACTTCACTGCTTTAAGAAGAGCTATATTTTCAAATTCAAAGATGTGTAGATATTCAAGCATTGGTAAGACTTAAGCGCACATTCATTGACCATTACTTAATGTTGATGCATAACTAGAGCAAATAAGCACAGTGAATACACAGTTTATTAGCACAGCAAATAAACAGTTAACTAATGGTCTAGTAATCATTTATTAATGGTGTTCATGTAAACTAAGATATTAATGTATACATTATTCAATAGGGTTTGGGTTACCCACCAATGAAAAAAGGAAAAGAACAACTTGACATTAAACTCTATGCTAATGTTATACAATAATGCTTATTATGTCATTAGCATCTGTCACTTAATGGTTAATTAATTTACTGTTATTGCAAAGTGTTACCCAGACATTGTATGATCCCGGATGGGATGTATAAATATAACCCAGTTTTCTCCTGACTTGGTCTTCGTATGTTCCTCTATGTTGAGGTGTCAACATGCACACAAAAAATATCCTATCAGATGATGATTCACAGATCTGTGTCAAATGGTAATATGTCTGAGGACTGATATCACACATATCAATTTTATATTGACATTTAACTTTGTGAACTGCTTACCTAGAAAAGTGTGCAAACACAGTTAGGCTTTTTTGCACGGTTTCAATTGTTAATCCCAGTAAGTGTAGGAGCTCGAGCTCTACTCTTGCCATTACACGCTGATGGTGGCTAATTTGCAGTCAAGCACCTCCATTTTACCTACTTTGCATATAAAATGCTCATTCTGTTCGTGCATTCTAATTTTGATAAATAGCCAAAGCAATAAACAAACGGGCCACCGAAAAAAAACCCAAACATTTCCACTAAATGTGATTCGATGACGCCTATTTGGGACAATACAGACATCTGCCGTGTGAAGGTCCTCCCATCAATTCTCCGTTCTAATTCTTTGTTTGAAAGTAGGATTAGCGTGAGGAAAAAAAAAAAAAGTGGATTTACACAGCACCTTCCGTACACGACGGTAGCTCAAAGTGCTTCGGCGAACATTACACGACCATTCTGCATTGCAACAATCCAAAATTGTTTGTGTTTGTGCGTGTGCGTACGTGCGAACGAGCGAGCCCGTGCGCGTGCGTGTGCGCGTGTGCCTGCGTGGGCGTGCGTGCGAACGAGCGAGCGCGTGTGCGTGTGCGTGCGCGTGCGTGCGGTGAAACCCATTCACGTGTGTCAGTAACGCGGTAAACACAAAACAGGCTGCGGCGTGGCGCCCGAGGGCCCACGGCTGCGGGGGCGGCGGGTCGTCCTCGCTCCGCCGTGAGACGGCCATCCTTCAAACGGAGCGGTGGCGCCCGTCCTCTGGGCCGCGGCCCCCCCCACGGGCGCCGGGCCGGTGGCACGAACACGATGCGCCGGTTCCAATCCATCTGCCGCGGGGTTGCCAGCGAGGGGCCGGATGCTGCACCAGGGGTTGACTGCTGCTTGTTTCCATCTTGTTAATATCCCGGGGAGAGGCGCTCTACAGCCGTGGGGCTCAGCAGCCAGTTAGCTGGGGAGACTCAGACAAGATAAACATGGACTTTAGAAGGCAGTCCAGACCTTCGCCGCCGCGTAAATAACCTTGCGCGAGGGAGGGAGAGGACAGGCGGGGCTCGCCGCTACCTAGGCAACGGGCGCCAGACGACTGATTAATGCGTGGTCCCAGCGCTGCTCTCATCTCTATTGAATTAGTGTCACCGCGCAGAGCAAAGAGAAAACTCATTGGATAACCTTCCTTTAGCCAGGCAGGGCGACTAAAAATACACTTTCAGTTGGCGCAATGGTGGCACAAGGTTAACGCAAGCTCACGTTTTTACAAACCGCCACTATGGAAGGGTGATGCCGCCGCCATTCCTTCTGTGTTTTGTTCTAAATGAAAGCATAGGTCTTCCGGTAACAAGCCTGTTTCCTGCGCCTTTTAGGCCAGTTAGGCCGCTGAAGGCTGTGGGCTCCCTAACCAGGAGCTCCCTAACCCTAACCAGACAGCTGTTCACAATGGCTTCATTTTCTCTATAACTGCCAAGCCTGTATGACTGAGTGTGTTGAAGTAAATAGAAAATAGGCTACATTAAATATATCTATATAGATATAGATATCAGAGTACATGCAGGTCTGAAAATATACCGGGAAACAATGTAAAAATGTATGCTACTTAAATAACACTAATACTAATAATATACACATTACCTACATATTCCATTTTACTCACTCAGTCAGAAGCGAGGAAGAGTAATAGATAGAGCGTTCATTGTTACTTGTTCTTGCTTGAATATTTTAGTTGTACCTCATGGCCCAAATTAATTGTCTCAACCTTTGCCCCAAGGGAAAGGTTAACTACTTTAGTATGTTTTTTTTTTGTTTAAGCTTTTTCTTACACAAAGTAATAATCTGCCACACACACACACACACACACACACACACACACACACACACACACACACACACACACACGCACAGACACACACACACACACACACACACACAAACACACACACGCACACACAATCGCACACACACCCACACAAACATAAAAAAACACACACACAAACACACATGCACACACATACGCGCACAAACACACACATATACATTCAAAGTATGTCTGCTCAATTCGCCTGCAAATGGTTTGCAGAACAACCGTGCAGACAAATCCAATTTCTCTATTGATCTTTGTTGTCACTAATTTGTCCGTAAAATAGACCACTTTCTAGAGGACATGGTCACCAATTGAATGTACTCACCAAGTGCCCATCGTTGTTGTACCAGTTGCATGCTGTATTTGAGTCTCAAAGCAAACCCCACAACTACATTTAACATTTTCAATTTGCTGGCTGAGTTACATGAGGGGATAGGGACGCGTCTTCATTGAAATTGTTCAACGTTCCAGTGAGGAAGCCCCACTTTAATCAAACAATTCCCGCCTAATGAATACACAAACTCAATCAAAATGCACGGCAACCCTCAAGGGCTTGAACATAAAATGAGTGCAGTGGGGGAGGCGAGACACTGTAAAAAAAACAAAAAAAAAAAACACCGTTCTCTCAACAAACTACTGAGGATGTTCCAATGGGAACTTTGACCTTCAAACCTTCAAACGACGTGTGTGTGTGTGTGTGTGTGTGTGTGTGTGTGTGTGTGTGTGTGTGTGTGTATGTGTGTGTGTGTGTTTGCGTCAGAGGCGGAATGTCTGACTGTGGAATGAGCGCCCCCGGGCTCGCGCGCAACAGCGTCATTTCCGGCGGGCTTCAAAGCAGATTGCGATAGAGAAGTCATTGAAGGGTTCACACCCGCACCTGCTACTGTCGGCGCTGTGAACACACGTCAAACAGCCCTCGCTGGGTTTTGTGGCGAGGTGGTCTACTTTCTTCCCCGGTAGCTGGGAATTTCCCAGATGTGCTTTAAAAACATCCAGAGTGTGTAATGAAAGAATAGCAGATGGCCGAGTGGAAACAGGATCAGGTTAGCAAAGGGCACAGCCAAATCCTGATCAAAGCCGCAACTCTTGGCTGGCTTTCGCCGAGATACGTATACACAGCCTTCACCCAGGGCAGATGCTGATGATTGGAGTGGATTTGGCTTACTGGACAGCGCATATTTCATCTGGATTTATCAACGTCTATTTGAAAAAAAAAAAAGTGATTGCTGTTAAGCCATTCAGTTTTACCTGTAAATCATTTTGATTACTGCACTGCTTGTTTCCATGTAGACGACGTCGTTCAGCATTTTAGATGGATCTTTTATTCATCCGAACACACCCCTTAGCATCCTGGTGGTGTTTCTGCTGCAAACACCAACCCTCTCGTCTCGTATGGATTTTGGAACAATTCTGTGCCATTCTCGCGAACTTCACAACATCCTCAGAGTCTGTCGCACAGACGGGGGCCCGCCTGCGTGTCGTGTCCTGGTGGCGGAGTAACGAATTTTACGACAAAAACACATGGGATTTGCACAGTTCAATATGTGGGAGTGTTCTTGGGCTGCGTTCCATTTTGAAATGGGACATCCTGGGCCCCTCTGTGGTCTGGTCCTCAAGCGGTAGGAACCAATAACTGGGACAAGTGTTTGTGAACACGGTGCCTTGAATGCCGCTCGTTATCTTGGAGGAGAGGGAAACATGTCGGGCTCAAAGGCTCAAGACACGGTCGGTTAAAAGCCGCTGCGCTGTTGAAGTCACTACCAACGAAAGTGAACCGGGAAGGGGAGTGGAAGTTATGATTATTTGATTTGGATTCAAATGAACATTTGTGGCGTACATTATTTAAAAGCTGAACAATAACAGTGCAAATAACTTTCTCCCCCATGTGTTTAGAGATGCAGGTTAAGAGGCCATAAAAGAACAATATGTGATTTGTGAGCCTGAGATTGCACAACATACTTTTTTATCACGCACTGCGTCTACTGACAGAGATTAGAGATTATTCTCATTTGCTAATGGACACAAAGGTTTGCACTTGAAAATGTTTAAACCTTATTCAAAACATTTGATACAAGACACAATACATAAACATCACACACACACACACACACACACACGCACGCATGCACGCACGCACGCACGCACGCACGCACGCACACAGACACACACACACACACACACACACACACACACACACTCACTGACAAGCAAATGTCATACAAGTTTTCAGACAAATTGTGCAGGCAAACTCCCATTTCATTGTTGATTCTGTCTCATGGCTTGCGTTTCCTTCAGCAGGGGAGTACCAAAATAAAACACACAGCAATCTCTCCAATTAGTGCATCGGCAGCCACCCAGCACGTTAATCTGCACTTCAGAGACCTTCTCCATAGTCTAATTACACACAAATATGTCGGCTCTACGTTGAAGGTCACTTCCTCCATGTTAAAACAAACCACAATTAAACTGAGGAGAAAGAGTGCTGGTGAAAAAAAAGGGAAGTTGTGCTTGTTAGCCTAATGAGGGCGTGGGACTGTTGTAGGAAGTGCTGCAAGTAGAGGTTCACTTTTATGTTGATTTGTTTTTTGGGCTTTTGTTTTGTGTTTCTTTATTTACTGGCCGAGGACAGCTACATAATTATCCAAGACTGATGTGAGAAGATTAATTGTGTGCGCTGGATTATGCAGAATTGTCCGGACATTTTTTAATGCTTGGAAAGACAGAAAAAAAAAACTGTGAAGTCAAGGGAAAATAGAGCACTACTATTATTATGTGATTCGGGGAGGGGGGGGGGGGGGCAGGTCCAATTTACACCGTCAAAATGATGATAGAGGCCAACGATGCTAACTATGATGCACATACATTAACCAAAGCTGACCTGTGCCTCAAGGCCAAAAGACATTGTGTCAATGAAACCACAAAGTAGAACCGCCTACAGATATTTACATATGCATGTATCATTACACTATAGATTCATAGAGCTGCCCTTTCTTCTAAAGGGTCCATCCACCTGCATGAGTGCATCCCCTGCAGTGTCCATCTTGTCTGATTACGAGACGTCTGACAATCCCACCGTTGAGAGGGACCCCTATGTCATCCACATGTGGGTCAGGACCATGGACAGCGACCCTTCAAGAACAGGCTATATTTGGGCACAGTCACTCGGCGGTCTGTACTACCATTCGCCAGTTGACCCAAATCCTGGAGGTGAAGCAGATGAAATCAATCACTGATGGTCACTAACCAAGTGTCTGAAGAGGAGGGACAGTTCTGTGGCTCGTGGGGAGAAGCTGAGACAACACAATGGGCGACGACGCAGCAGCAGCTGCGCCGTGCTTCGCCTCGCATTTCACTCCAGATTTGCTTTGTTAATCGTTCAACAGTGAAGGAAAACCCGCCACACCTAGATTTAGCATTGCCACGCATAAAACGGGCAACAAAGCAATGAGGTCAATAATGTAAAACAAAAAAACCCACCAAGAGTGATCATGATAAGCCAACGGGTTCTCTACATCCCATCCTTTATTTAGAAAGTTATTCACAAACAGCTGCGGCGCTGCTTTTAAGCAGCACGCAGGTTAATCACATTCAGGCATACCGTGCTCTAGTGTATACATAATGTAGGCATGGGCATTTGTCATGATATGCATTTCAATCAAAGACGGCCGTGTTGAATCCAAAATGTGAGTCACATGTGAGAGTCTGCATCACCGCTCCACCAAAGAGAAGCAAAGGTCATGCACACTCGTGAGAGGGGGGGGGGGGGGGGGGGGGGTTGGGAGATTACTAGCAGATTAATGAGAATAAAATAGAGTTTGTACTACAGCCTGACCCTCCAGTTGGAGCCGAATTGGTAAAGGGCGTGGAACATAACTGCTATTGATCACAGTAGGAGGCGAGGACAGTGGTTGGGGTGGGGGGTGGGTTACAGATGTATTTCTATTCAGCCTGTGATTATACAGCAGTGATTTGCGTGCCCAGCGGTGCGCCCTCGCATGACTAATTGCTTTTCAATAAACATGGCATTTCGGCGGTGTCATAGCACAGTAATTACTGCCACTTACAGCGAGTATATCAGCTCTAATGAAAATATATAGAAACCTCAAAGAGGCATCCAATAGTGCAGCATTGGTGGCGCACCTGTGTGTGTGTGTGTGTGTGTGTGTGTGTGTGCACGTGTGTGTGTGTGTGTGTGTGTGTGTGTGTGTGTGTGTGTGTGTATGTACGTGTGTGTGTGTGTGTGTGTGTGTGTGTGTGTGTGTGTGTGCACGTGTGTGTGTGTGTGCGTGTGTGTGTGCGTGTGTGTGTGAGTGTCTACGTGTGTTAAAATCTGATGAATGATGAAAAGGTTACAGCAATGCAGTATAAAGATCCACATTTTTACGACTGTGCATTGTACCAATTTTTACTTGGGAAAGTTAAGTAAGGAAGTTACCCCGCAAATAGTCACAATGGGAAAATGATGACCCCAGTGAAACCAGCCGGTTTAATTCCCAGTGAGATCCGAGCGCTGCGCAGATGGGAGTAAGGAGCATAATAAGGAGAAGAGGATAAACGGTCCTCTGCTCTTTTTTTTAACCAGCGTGCTAAAAACAGACTCCGTGCATTGGGGTGTTTGAAGATGAACCAGATGATGATGAAGAGCCACCATGGTCATTATAACCTCGCCAACGTTGGGAAGGCGCAAAACGATTTGCATCACAAAGTTAGAACATCTCCAGGGTCGCATAAACGATGAAACATAACTCTGTGCGTATCTTTTTTTAAATTACGGATTAGTAAGTGAGATTCGCAATCATTCCGAGCGGTCTACTTTTCTGAAAAAAAAAGCGAATCATCTCTAGACTCTCCTCTCTCTAATGCTGTGAGATAAGCTCACTGTCTCTGCAAAATTAGTACTTGTATTAAGGCTCTGGCTTTCGAATTTAGATGCAATACATACACGCGCACAAACAATCATACACACACACACACACACACACACACACCTAAGCACACACCCACACTCAAAAGCTCACATGCACACACACACACACACACACTGAGCGAGTAAAAAATGAGGAATAAACTGAACAAGAGAACTTGTTATCTTAACAGACCACATACTGAAACAAGTACGGAGGGAGAATTCCCTTCAGCCACACAGCCAGGCAGAAATAAACTCATCTACTTCATAAATAGTCAAAGACCAGCAAGGAACTCCAAGTGAAGACTGCGCTTTGCCAACACTTTGCATACATTCTGCCTCACCCAACTAGATCGCATGGCAACGTCAACTTGGCCAAATGCGTGAATACATTACGCCCGCTCTGTTACTTTCCCAGGGATCTTGCTTTTCATTCCCCTTTCAAAGCTCCCGAAACAGAACCGGAGTCGGAGGGTCTTCAGTAGTCGACAGCGCCTCGGCCCGGTTCCTAGAGCCTCCTGCGAGGCACTAGTACCGGCAGCAGCAGCAGCAGCAGCAGCAGCAGATGCGTCACAAAGGAGACAGCCAGGAGAGGCACTCAGGGTTTGTGTCCGGGTACCAGCAAATCCATGTTTCCTCCCTCCCCTCCACCCCCCTCCTCCCTCTGTCTTTACTCGGATCAGTACCCCGCCTGGCGACTGGACACGCCCCCCGACGGGCCATGCCCCAGATGGGCCACGCCCCCAACGGGCCACGCCCCCGACGGGCCACCATTTAAGCGTGTCAACGCCAGCTACGCACAAAGAAACCACAGTTACTTCCGGCACGCGGCACATCGACAGGAACCCTGTGACATGCAAGCTGCCTCTCATCCCAGTGTCTCCACCGTGAGGAGACCCCCCCCCAGGGACAGGAGACCCCCCCCAGGGGGACAAGAGACCCCCCCCAAGGGGGACAGGAGACCCCACCAGGGACAGGAGATCCCCCCCTGGGGATAGGACATCCCTGTGGGGGACACCATGGCCAACGCCACTAAGGAGGGACAGGACAGACAGTCCAATGCATAACCAAAACCCTGTCTCACTGCTGGAGAGAATCAGCGTTTTGATTCGCTGGATAAATAACAGACACACGCACACAGATTCTCACTCACACACCCACACACCCATGCACACGTGTGTGTGCATGCGTGTGTGGGTGTGTGTGCAATTGCGAGTGCATAATTAATTGCTTATCCATTTAAAAATGAGTTGCTTTTAAAGTCCTTTGAAGTTTATAATTGAGTTTATAATTTGTATGTGTAAAAAGGGATTTTATTAAAATTATATTATCATATTATTTTATTATATGATATATTGCTGCAACTCCAACATTTGGTGGGTCTATTTATGCATGTTTATTCTCAACTTGTGCCTTCTTTATCAATATTCTTCCAATCCCCCAAGACATTTCTTGAACCACAACCTTTCCCTGTGTTTCTGAATGGTTGTGTATGTACACCTGTGAGCTGTGTTTCTGAATGGTTATGTGTTTACACCTGTGAGCTTTGGTTTCTGAATGGTTGTGTGTGTACCCCATTGCTTCTGAATGGTTCTGTGTGTACACCTGTGAGCTGTGTTTCTGAATGGTTGTGTGTGTACACCTGTGTTTTTGAATGGTTGCGTGTACACCTGCGAGCTGTGTTTCTGAATGGTTGTGCGTACACATGTGACCTGTGTTTTTGAATGGTTGTGTGTGTACACCTGCGAGCTGTGTTTCTGAATGGTTGTGTGTGTACACCTGCGAGCTGTGTTTCTGAATGGTTGTGTGTGTACACCTGTGAGCCGTGGTGAGGTTCACTCAACACTCCACCTCACGTCTTTGTCCCCTTGTGCTGCGAGCGACACCCATTTTTAACTTGTAACCATAACAACGACTCTTCTTTCTTCCTCTCATTTGAAAACATTCTTGTCACCACTTTCTCCGGTGCTCAAGGGTGGCTGAGCGCTCTGAGACGCGTCCGTGCTGTGAAAGCAGTAGTCAACCTCACTAGCACGTCAACGGATAGCGCAGCTAATAGCCATGATCTGCACCATTTCCATAGAGGGAGAAGAACACACATCACCGAAGCGGGAAGCCTTCTGTCTCCAGTAAACACAGAGAGCCAGCGAGTCTCTTACTGAGACAGGCACAGACGCTTGGAGGATGAGGGGGAGGGATGAAGGACACTGTGAGGCGGCGAAAGAAGCGCGGCCTCGCTGTAAAGATGGCTGTCTTCTGCATCAAGCAGTTTTCGATTGAGCGGAAGTTGTTGATTTGGTTGTTAAGTAATCTCGGATCCCAGGAGTATTTTATGTGTATTTTTTTTCACCCCAGAAAAATGAGAACTAGAGAGATAACAGCATACTAAAAGGCCAGAAGCGTATTTCCCAGACTGCATACAATTTCCCGGTGGGAACATCTTAACAAGTGTCTATCTGAAGTTGTCCATCTGCACACTGTTGATACTCAGAACGATGGTGGACAAGATGATTTGAAATGACGTCACAGTAGCTAACGGCAGCGGTCTTTTAACACATGTACTCTTTTAGCATTTGAGTGATTGGCTATTTACCAGCAATTTTTGTTTTTATTTTAATTAAACCAAACATAAACCATAAACAACTTAGCGTTGGGTGTTTTTTTCTGATTTGTCTGATTTGTGGGACGACTGTAGTAATACCAGATGGTGCTCTCTATACAATGTTCCACTTAATTAAACATCTTGTTTATTGTTTATTGTATTCCAACGAGGGGTATGGGGGTTCATAATGTCTGTGATTTATCACAAGACATTCACATATATATATATATATATATATATACATATGCTTGAACACACACAAACACGCATGCACACACACACGCACAAGCACATTAAATTCCCTACTGCAGACCAACCATCTCTGCCATGCGGCTGAGATGTAGCCTAACAGATGGGAAATATGAGGCCAGATACCGTGAACCACACACACACACACACACGCACACACACACACACACACACACACACACACACACACATACACACACACACACACTCAACACACACACACACACACACACACACACACACACACACACACACACACACATGCACACACACACACACATGCACACACACACACATGCACACACACACACACACACCTTCTTCCCATCACAGCACCTGACAAGGCATATGGCAGTATAGTGCATTGTTATTTGTCGGTATTCAGAGTCAGAGCCAGTCACACAGAACCCCCTAAAACACACACATACACACACCACCTCTCTCTCTCTCTCTCTCTCTCTCTCTCTCTCTCTCTCTCTCTCTCTCCCTCTCCCTCTGCCTCTCTCTTGGGAGCCACGGTAACGAGTGTTTAGCTGACGAGCGGTGAAGACGTTGTTTGACATCTGGCTGCTCCTGACGTCCCCCACCGTTTAGTGAGGTTTAATTGCTCTCCCAGGGACCAATCCGGCGGTCACACCAAGACGAACCCGACCCAAATACCGTTCCTGGGGAGAGGGTGTTTGGAGGATCTGCCCACCACAGCCTCCTCACACAATCCAAATCCCGGACCGATTTGGGCAAGGGGGGTGGAGTCAAACAAGTCACTCTGACTCTGCACTGTCATGACGATGAGGGAATCTAAAGTTATTAGCCCAATCTGATTAAAGACTCGTTTATTCTGACCGCTTTCATAATGTAATACAGAACTCCTCAAAGGACTAGCGAGGCGAGAAAAAAGTCCCCAGAAACATGCAGGATAACTTCACCATTTCCATGACGGTTCCGTGGCCAAAGCTGCAAGCTTGAACGTTTCTGAGTTTGTTTTCAGAGAGATAAACAAGTGAAAAATGCGCTGCTTAGTTTGGGCAGAGACTCAGCTGCAATGTTTACCGCTCCCGCAGTAACCTTTCATGGCCCGACTCCCACCAACATATGTTTGAACTTTTATGAAAATATTTTGAAAGTGCGCTAACGTCGCAGCTCTTTTCATTTCCTCGCAGCGCTTACAGACGGCCGTCTGTCTCCACACAGGGCTGCCAAGTTGTGAACAATACGTCTTCAAATGAAGGAAGTTTACTTCTTTAAATGCTTCTTTTTTCCCCCCGACGTTCTACAATATGGGCACGTTGTTTAACCACGAATCAACATGAGTTACTGCAGTAATACACATTTTGATACAGCATTAGCATAGGGTTAAGGTTAATGTTAGCTGGTTAACACCATTAAATACTGTATGAATTAATACTTTGGTATTAATTTAAGTGAACACCATGAGTAAACATGTGATCACTAGATGCATATTTCAACTGTTAATTAACTGTTAGTTCATGCTTAAACTGATGTCAATTGATGATCAATTAATGTACCTTCATTGTGAAGTGTTACCTTTTTTTGAATTTAGCTACATTATTAAATCTATCAAATCAATGTTTGCAATGAAATCACAATCAACTTATGTTTTTCTTGCAATACTTACAATGAAATTATAATACAAATTCCTACAATTAAATACTCTCCTCATCAAATAATCTATTCAGCTCAAGTGCTTTTGTTTTATTTTGCCCGAAAGAATTGGTTTACCAGTGAGTAATAAAACAGCATTTCTCCTCATAGTGTACCATCTCAAGATGGGGCAAAAAGCAAGTCCTGCTTTTCTCTTCTTCATTGAGTTTGATTTGTTTTACCGCTCTCTGAATCCCAGTACAGTACGCACAGCGGGGGCCCAAACAGCATTACTCAGCACGTCGAAAAAATCAATTCAAAACTGTTTCAGTCGAACAAGTCTGGATCCCTAAGTTGTGCTTCAGAAACAAACTCCTGTGGAACAAACCCACACCCTAAACAAGCCGCAAGATGTAATTCAGACCAAGTACAATGTAATCTATGTAATGTATCAACGGGAGGCTACAGTGTCCAAGTGCTTGTCAGGCAATATTCTCAAATGTTCAGAAACCCCTGACCCCTGAAAACAAACAGTACGTTGAGCATGCCGTTCAGAGAATCGGATTAACAGCCG
>JAXIVH010000005.1:1197715-1200215 GCA_036785325.1 Urophycis tenuis | reverse complement strand
TAATCCGTCTCATTAAAGTTCCCGCCGTCGCAGAAAGTTTTAGCACGGAGCCAGAGTGGGCGAGGCAGAGTGGGCGAGGCAGAGCGCGGGGAGGCAGAGCGCGGGGAGGCAGAGCGCGGGGAGGCAGAGTGGGCGAGGCAGGCAGAGCGCGGGGAGGCAGAGCGGGCGAGGCAGAGCGAGTGTCGGGGAACGGAGCGTGGCAGATGTCACCTGTGCTCCCTTAAGCGTGATTGAAATAAATAAAGAAAGCCGATAACAAAAACAACAAAAGCATGCCCCAGCGATGCACTCGGTGAGCTGTAGGGCCTGGCGCCGCGGTGACAGATGGGCCGGTCAGTGTGAAAAACACCGTCGAAGGACATCGGGGCGAGACGGCTCGCTCCTCGCCTCGGTATCGCCTTAACATGCCCATCACACGTCAAGCTTGTGTTGCAACCTGAGCGACACGCGCGCGCATGCACACACACACATGCGCACACATACACACATGCACAGACACATGCCCACACACACACACACTCACACATACACACACACACGCACACAGGCACACGGGCGTGCACACACACACACGCACATGCGCACACATACACACACACACACACACACACGCACGCATGCACACACACACGCATGCAGGCACACGTGCGTGCACACACACACACACACACACACACACACATGTTCAAACACACGGGCACGTGTGCACACACACTAACACACATGCACACACAGAAGAGCACGTACCCGCACCCCCCCCCCACACACACACACCCGCTCTCTCTCTCTCTCTCTCTCTCTCTTCCTCTCATCAAAGCAGTTCAAGGGTCAAAGGCCTTCCTGGTCGGCCCGCTGTCAGCTTTACAACACAGGGCCCTTGGGCCACGTCTACCCTTTGCTTCATTGCAGCCTGCAGCGTGCAGCCTGCAGCGTTTCTTCGCGGGAGGCGGCCGTCCCCCCGTTGGCCTTGGCCTCGTCCGGCTCACAGGGAATCATCCACAGCGACGCAGGACATTGTGGACCACCGCATTGTCCTCCGGTCGTCTGTCCCTCGTCTCATCATCGCGGCCCCCACTTCCACACGCGCTCCGCGGCAGCGTGTGGAGACATCCACGGAGACATCACCAACGTCTCACGGCACGTCGTTCCCATCGCATTGAGATCAACGCCGTCGGTGGCTTTGATTGACGGCCAGCGGCGCTCAGCGTGCAGCGCGAGAGGCTGGGCGGAACCACGGCCACGGGTTCCGCGCTTCGGGTGGGGGGGATGAGCATGCAATAAAAGCAGTGCAATGTGCTGCAGAAATATTCATTTGGCACCCTTCGCATACAATACCCGCCATCCCCCCCGCTGCACACAATGTCTGCGACAGCAACACACACACACACACACACACACACACACACACACTCACACACACACACACACACACACACACACACAGACACACACACACACACACACACACACACACACACACACACACACACACATACACATACACACACACACACATACACATACACACACACACACACACACACACACACACACACACATGGGGCCCTGTGGGGTCGCGTGTCATCGGGTATCTGTTGCCACGGCGGTGGATCACGGGCGCCCAACCGGAACCTCGAGTCCCCCCTCCCCCCCCCCCTTTGTTTGATGTGTAGCTCCAGCCGCGCAGCTCCACACCAGGTAGGCGTGGAGCCGCGCGGTAACCAACCCCCGACGTTGGGAGGAACCCTCCGTGAGCCCAGCGCTCACAGTCACCTCGCACGCCATCGGACGCTGATTCCAAAACGCATCTTCATCGTGATTTGACACATCTTTTGTTTAAACCCCCCCCCCCCCCCCCCAAAAAAAAAAAAAAAAAAAAAAAAAAAACAAGACAAACAAACATATGAAGGTTCCGCTGCATTAACCCGGCTTCATCCAGAGTAATTTAATCTCTACTCCATTTTAAAACATTGTACGCTTGGTCGCCGATTCAAATGGTTTATTCAAGCATTATTAAAATGGCACGCTCAATTAACCAGCCGTGGCTGTATCAGCGACTCCAAGATCAACTGGATATAATATGGAACGCAAACGCAATGAAGAAGATCTAATTAAACCGATTATGAAGAGGCACGATGGAGAGATTTCATGACTATGCTTCACCCCGTTTTAAGGGGACCATTGATCCATTTTCTATCCCTACTTTTATCACTGCTGTCTGTGCCAAAACGCTAGTCAGATAGCCTGAATGGGGCATTTCTGTGTCACACACAGGCAATTATGCGTTGCTAATTAGCCTAACCTGCATGTCTTTGGATGTGGGGGGAGAAAACACACACACACACACATATACACACACGCACACACACACACACACACACACGCACACACACACACGCACACACTCACACGCACACACACACACACACTCACACACACACAGACCTGAGCTGGTGCATACCCATTAGCCAGTTGGCCACCAGCCTTGCAAATCCCCTCA
>JAXIVH010000005.1:1180215-1190215 GCA_036785325.1 Urophycis tenuis | reverse complement strand
AATAATATCTGGACAGTAAACGACATGGACAGACTAAGGACATGCAGACAGCATGAACAGTTGACCATGCTCTGATGGCAAATCTGACATTACGTCACTCTTGTGTAAATAGTCTTCAACCAGTAAATTGTCATGTCACTTTGGATGTTGCACTAAATTGTGTCTGCTCCAATTTCCCCACAGACTAATTCCTAATTCCAGAACATTTATTGGCAAATGAAGTGATTGCGATTCTGTCTCCGATATGCAGTGGAGAAGCTCCCCACAGAACAGAGACAAGGCTTTAAAGAGATTAAATCACTCTCTGATGTTTCTGCCAGTTCAAATTAACACTTGGCTATTTCAACTTTGATGAATGCTCTGCTTTACTTACTGTAGCATAGCTATGACTTAATTTATGTATATCTTTTCCACAATGTGGTTCAGGCAACTGATCGACAAAAGTTTCAAATCCTTTATTAAAAAAACACAAAACACTATATGTGTATATACAATAAACTACTAAAAACAAAAACATTTTTTGACCATATACATATGCCTCAATATATACTTCAAATCAAACTTTTATGATAAATATGTTTCAGGCTCAACAACAAGGCAAAAAAAAAACAAAGCTCACTGTTAATACATAACATGAAAAGATGAATAAATACTAACAATGCAGTATTTCAAATTGACTTAGCAGCTGCAAATCAGCATGCAGGAGCAAAGCAAAAGGACCTCCGTGAACAGACTTTAGTATCACCATAGACCAGATGCCAATCAAATCAAAGCAATTTCCACCAATACTGTTTTAGCCATGCTGCATGTCCTCCTCTATATGCACTGAAAAACCCCTCCAAACGGTATGACACACTATTCAGTACTTTTAGTCTGTGTGTGGAAAAACAACAACGCCTATCGCCAGATGCAAAGTGTCTTGGTTAGTTAGCTAAGAACAACAGCTTTGTGACTCACTCAGTGGCACCGCAACAAACATGCTATAGGTAAAAACAGATGGAGCAAGACTCACTGAAGCCTATCTCAAGTTACAATCTGACATGCATTCTCCAATTCTATAATTGTTAGCATTCTATAGCAAACGGGCCCATAGAGAGTCAAATCAGAACACACATGTAGCCTCCAGAATAAGCGAATGTTAGGGTCTGATCAATATTATTTACGTCAAAGTCAAAGGAGTGTTCGTTTAAAAGCACAATATGTAAGTCACATCACACTGAATGTTTAAAACGGGTGCTTCAGTCCAAATTGGAGTAAGCTGTCGAACAAACGCAAAACACAAGCGCACAACAAGCCCGCGTGCAACTTTACATTTTCAAACGAGCACAGCTGTTCTGTTTTGATAATGATAGGCGGCGCCGAGTCCTCCACTGTAAGCCCATCCGCTAATGTATACGTTAGCAATGTATTTATGCTATGCAAATAATACATTGGCATTCATTTGCCCGTCCTCAGAAATCCCTCTGGCTCACGGCTGTCTCCATCTCTCAAAACGCTATTGCGGTGTTTCAGCACAGCCCCGGTCTCTGAGCTTTCTCCAAAGAGGGTGAGGCTTTTCAGGTCGGGTCGAATCCAGTACCGTCTCACTCGACTCGGTTTGTTTGCTCGCCTACATAGCTGCAGCATGCTGTGTTTGAGTGCTAATTTCTTTCATATCTGGCAACCCGGGGCACTCTGCGATCAGTTACTCCCAACGCAGGCCATCTAAACAAAACCAAAACAAAACTGTCCCACACAGAATGTTAATTTTCAGAGCTGAACATGCTGACTGCTGGTGGAAGTCAGCTTTTCAGCGTAGCATGTTTCTTTAAACTCTGATGACATGTCATGGTCATTTTAGTATTTTCTACGGCGCATGTGTTACATATTGCACCTTTAAGGTCATCTTGTGAATAAACAGGTGTGTTAAGCTTTGTTTACTTCCTCCTGAGGGCAGACTTTGCATCGAGAGGCACCGCTAAAATGGGCTTAGCGAGGATTAATAGCCGCATGCAAACACTGTTAGTGTCAAGCAGTGTCTTTCAGCATGTTGCTCATATGCAGGCTGACAGAGGAAGCCAATTAGCCTCGATCAGCGGTAACCTACAGCACTGCTCTGAACCAGAACCAAACAGAACCTGATGGGTCCACGCCGGTAGAACGACCCAGCTGGAAACCGATATCAAAACAACAGAGAAAGCTCTGACGCACTGACATATGACAAAACATTTAAGAGATCAATGTTTAACTTTGGACATCATCCTTGATGCATGGATGCATCAATGGATCCATCAAATCAGAGTCCCTTTATACACACACACACACACACACACACACACACACACACACACACACACACAAACACACACACATTAACTCATTAACACTGTTAAATGTGGAGAGAGAGAGAGAGAGAGAGAGAGAGAGAGAGAAAGAGAGAGAGATAGACAGATAGAGAGGGACAAAAAGAAAGACCGAGCGAGAAAGCGAGAGAGAGACAGAGAGTAAGAGAGAGAGAAAGAGAGAGAGAGAGGGGGTTATGTTATGCTGATCTCAAACCAGGCATAGCGATACACGCACCACGGTAAATGTTGTGGTTGACTGCGGTGCACAAACACCAGACGGTCATTGGGGGCGGCTTCCCATTGAAGGCGGAGATGCCGCTCCCATAACAAGGAGGGATTTGTTCGACGAGAGCAGCAGGAAACCCATCCAGCGGTGACAGGTTCTCGCCCGCCGTTGTCAACCGTCAGGCACCTTGCTGTCAATCATCCGAGTTCAGCTCTTCAAGTAAATACGCGGCTGTTGTGAAGAATGGAGAACGCGCAGGCAGGCTGCGGCGCCGGTATGAGCTGGTGGTAGCAGCGATGCGGAGGGTGGGTTTGTGTCGAACGCTGGATACTTAACCGCCGTCAATCCACTGGGAGTGACTGAGCAGTTGTGGGTCCGGTGCAACGCTGGTGAATAAACCATAATGACACAAACACGCGGACTTTGAAGAAGTCAACGGTGCATATCTGTCTAAGGTCTGTTGTACATGCTTTATAATTGATTTGTAGTCTGCACTCAATCCACAAGGTGCTGAAACACAATGCGTATGGTGGTCAATGTCAGATGCTCTTCTCAGGCAAGCGCTGAGCAAGGGGAACCTTTGGTGTGATATCTCCAAGGTTATGATCTTTAATGAGAACTACTGAAATTATCATAATTAGGTGTGGAAAAACATTTTTGTTGACTGAAATAAAAATCGAAACGAGGCTTTGCCAACAAATGATAACAAACAAAAACTGTATTGCGTGTTTACACAAAACTAGCTAAAATAAAGCAGAGTTATAGAGAACATGTTTCTTTTCTGTCTTTGTCAATTTCACTTTTGTGGACACAAAGTGAATACATTTTAAAAAAAAAAGGTCTGATGTTTTTGTTGAGGTTTTATTTCGCAATTATTTTTCTGACCTTTTTTAATCTTGCCATGACAAATATACTATATTGCAAAAAAAGACTCAAACTAATTGTACTAAAACTAATGTATTAAAACTAAACTAAAGTGCAAACCCACGTTAAAAACAAATTATAACTAACCAGTAAATTAAAACAAAAAGAATGAAAAATGCTAAACTATAATCACCTTGAATTTCCCTCCTACACTCAATATGTTTATTCTAAGCATATTCTCCTGACCTGGACAAGCCAGCAGAATAATAGCTTAGGCCTTGCTGAAATGGTCTTCCCCTCTCACCCTGTTTATCTACACAAACAACAACTCAAAGAGGCCCAGGCCATGTGTGGGCAACAACATTATTACAGTATACACTGCAAGCAGATAAAGTGAGCACTGACATTAATTTAAAGGCGCTTTATTAAATGTATATGCATTTTCCTCAGTTGAGCTTACTGAAGATACACTAAACAAAACAATTACCCCCCAAACACACGCACAAACACACGCACGCACGCACGCACACACACACACACACACACACGCGCACGCACGCACACACACACACACACACACACACACACACACACACACACACACACACACACACACACACACACACACACACACACACACACACACGCTCATGTCCACTACCTAAAGGCATCCCATTCATCAGCGTGGTTAAAACTCACAGGGTCGCTGAAAGCACACAGGAACAGCCCTGCTATTAGGGTGATGTAATGGACCAGCGATAGCCATGTAATTCCGTTTAAAGACCCAGAGGAATCCCAGCCCAGGCCATCATCTCATTAGGACCACTTATGCTCTTGAAAGTGGACCACTATAGTGAGAGTGGATGTGTAGCACTCTGCCACTCCTCTCCTTCATTGCTCATTATGTGCTGCTCACACATTACAGGGAACACGGCATCGCTCTGCATCGGTGGCATACAGCTGGCGATGCTGAGGGTTGATTAAGGCTCTGAGTGTTTCAACTGTTACATTTGTGATCGTCTTTGACCCGTATCCCCTGATTTGTATACCACGGTGCCCCTTGCTTTACTCCGTTTGCCAAGTATTCATCAGATCCGTTTTAAAGCACCAGTGTAAGAGTGCATGCTAGCTGGGGTCTGAACTTCACTTACACTGCTGAAATGAATTCCTGATCTATGGTTTGTTTACGATAGGTAAAGGGAAAAAAATCAGAAAATCCGATTAGCGGTCCAGTTAAGTGGAAAATGATGATCATTACAAGCAATCAAGATTGGGTTGTTTGCTTATTGCAGGGAATTTAAGCTGCTGTAATTAAAGCACCAGGCAAAGCTGATTTCTTTTGAGATTATACCCAGTAGATGGGGGTGACATGGGGGGATTTAGCATAAAAAACTGTAAAATAATGTATTATCCAAGTTGTAATGTAATGTGATGTAATGTGATGTAGTGTACATCATTTTATAGTAGGAAGAAAACAGTTTTTTAGACACTCATGAGTTGCATGCACACAATGTCGCGAATGTTGTTATCACCTTTATATTTCCATGCATGCGGAATTCTCTATTAGCTCACAACAAAGGGCTGTGTTATGCCAGTCATGTCTAAAGTTTTGTTCAACTAATCATTATCATAAACAATGCTCATCTATCTAAGCTTTCATTTCAATGTATATGAAAATCTCACACCGTACGTAAAACGCAAGCGATTCTCGCTTTCTGACACAAATCTGACACACATTTACATCAAGAGAGATTTTATCCGTGTTTCTACGAACTTATAAGCGAACACTGTCCCGCGCTGGGACGGACAGCGCAGGGAAAGCACGTTCTCCCACCAGACAGTCTGTTCTCTACCTGGGGGAACATCCCATTCCCACAGCTAGCGTGAACCTTGCCTTGGTTCTGTAAGACACAAGCTGATGCCGCCTGTTTTATTTTTTCCTCCGAAGGTAATGGCTTTCACGACTGACACCGCAGAACCCTCCTCCAAAGCGACTGACTCCCTGATTTCCATAGGTGGAAGGATGTGGGCCGGCCCGGCAAGCGGTGGTCGTGTTGACCCACATTTTGCCTTTATGTTCCGCTGGATCCCAGAATTACAGAGGTTTGATTGGTCCTGGTCAACAGGGCAGCATGCATGGCTGCTGGTTGTCAGAAAAGATCATTTTCCAGTGTTTGTTCCCCCGAGGATTTGCGGTTGTTTCCTTTCACAGCTCGGTTATTTCACTTCACTGTCATGTTTTTTTTTTCTTCTCCTTCAGCATTTGCTCCTCCGGTTGATTTGTTTGTGCGATGTAAAAAAAAAAAAGAAGGACGAAAAAAAGGAAAGTGTGTGAAGCATCTGGTGCACTTTGCAATCGCAAGTAGCCTCGACCTTCGTATCAGCTCATCTTCCTTCACGGGTCTGGGAGACGATGCAAGAACGCACATGCATCCAACTCTCAGATGACCCAACTGGATTGAATGATCCACTTGGAACATAACATTCATCAGGTAGAATTTTAATAATTCTAAAGTAACTGAGGGATTACATGCCCGAATCACCCTCCTCTTCCTACAGTAGGTCCAGCTCTATCAGGTCACAGCGTCGTCATGTGAGAACACAATGTAACCCATAGGTCTTGTTGGGTTTTCATCACCCAAAGCAGATCTTTGTTCAGCTAGCCAGGCTTTCCCATGCGAGCTGGGCTACTGAAACATTTTGCTGAGGAACTGTGAGTTGAGCCGTCGTTTTGCCTTTAGTCTAGTAAGTAAAAATGAGGCGCTCAGGAGCACAGAGATTGTTCAATGAAAGGGAACGTGAACGCCTCAAATTGCTGCCTCGATCGCTGGACAATTTTTGATGGGGTCAGCAGTTCACACCTCTACTGCGTTGCATTATGGATCTCAAAGTTCTACTAAAAACTGTGGATAAAGTATGACCCAAAGATATGGAGTTGTGGTTCAAAGGAACAGGATGCTTAAATAAAGTATTGATAAAACAACACAGTACAAATCTTTACGCAGCTTTTTAAATCTCTCCTCATCTCTCATGAAAACATGAACAGGACTACGGCCATCGCTGAAGTAACCCAGCTGTCTGAGGCTTTGTCATTAGACCTACTGAGAGACTTTTGTAATCTCAAAACTGGTCATCGTGTCATTCAGGTTTAATGAACAAAACAATAACCGAAGGACTCAACGACAGCTCATTGTAACAAAAAGACACACCATACGCTGATCGCCTCCTGAAAGACTCGCACCGACCATATCTGGGTGGACTCCTCACCGGAGAGATGTGCAGGACTCTGTGTTCTCTTTGTTTCTCTGGGAGTCAGGAGAATACACTGGCGGGGCTGAGCATTCTGCCAGGTGTACAGCTGGACCTGGCTGGTCACCTTCTCTGTGAGCCAGGGTCTCATCCATAATCCTAACCACCGCCGTGACACTGTGTCAGCCTCCTCCATGATGGAGTGTGGAGGACCAGCATGCATTTGGCCCCATCCCCTTTGAAAGGACAGCAGGGTAAATTTTTCACCTTTTGAAGAATGGACACTTTGGCCCGCAACCAATGTGTGTAAAGCTGTTGTTTTTTTAAAGCGTTTATGTGTGTGTTCTCTTCTTACCTGGTTTAAATTACTTCTTGATATACCCAAGCCATCTATAAATGTGAATGATATTCAGAAGAATAAATGTTTAAAATAATAGAATAATGCATATTTACCACCACATTTTGGAGAACAACATCCTCTATGAAAGTCTTTCTCCAGAAGATTCAATCCGAACTCCTGTCCTTCACATCCCAGTTATTGGCCATAACACGGATGGGATCCTCCACAGGGTGATGTCGGTTACCTGCCGTACCGTGGAGCCCTGCCTCTCCGCCCACAGCACCACACAGGGCAGGCTCTTTGTCTCAGAATCACCCAGTCATTATCCATCATGGAATCCATCCAATCTGGACCCTTCTGAGTAAACTCAGCCTTGGCTTCCGCAGCCGTGGCAGACAGGGCCCTGTCTCCCAGACACGAGGGCTGGCGGAGCGTGGCCCAGAGCTGCAGAGGGGAGATATTAAAGCATGGCTGAATCAGTGTGAAGGAAAGGAGGCTTTCCAGCCCCGTGGGCTAAGCACATTTCTTCTTCTTCTTCTGCTTCTTCTTCTTCTTCTTCTTCTTCTTCTTCTTCTTCTTCTTCTTCTTCTTCTTCTTCTCCTGTCCCATCCCCAACGCAATAATGCCTCCGAGCCCGGGGTTGTGGAACACTGCCCGCGGGAACCCATGCCCCCCCCACCCCACCCCCCCCCGTCTTCCTCTGCGGTGGCAGCAGAGCATTTATGTCTCTCCAAGACGCTTTGTTTTTTTCATGTCTGTATTATTCCCCTTTTCACCAACCCGGTTCCTTACCCGCGTAACTGCACCACGGAGACATGCCGGATGATGCTTAACTGTCAGGCGGCCTCCCAAAGCGAGGCACGCCTCGCTCTCTCTCTCTCTCTCGAACCCGCTGTAATCTCCAGGAATGGCCCAGAGATGGCGTTGATTCTGGACGGTGACGTTTTAAAGGACGCGGACCTCAAAGGAGCCCAGCCTGTCATCGCGGCGTACCTTTGTCCAAAATTTGCCCAGCCTCGTTCGCGCATCGGCACCAAACAAACAGGTGTCTCGCTTCTGAAAGACCGTGAGGTAAGAGGGAGCCCAACCCATGCATATTTAATCCTAATGTGCCATATGTCTGTGTGTGAAGTCGGCCAACCTCAAACTAATTAGCATGCTGGTCTGCGAGGGTACTTGCTGCTTTTATAGGCTGGCAGCATTCACAGGGCTTCTACTGCTCCTACACAGTGGGAGAAAGAAAGTCATTGGCACTTCTGATGACCGGAGGCATCTTGGATAACATCTCGCGGGCTGTCTTCTTCCCTCACGTTATCATGATGTACTTTGAAATGTGGGGGAAAAAAAAAGGGAGCTCTTATTTCCGATGTGTTTGCTGGGAAATTGAATAGAGCGGCCTTCACCTTGGCAGCTGTCATTCAGAGGCAGAACACATACAGACCTCCCGAGAACCTCATTCTGCTCCGGTGTGTTTCCTTTCCGAGGGCCGTCGACAGTTCATGCATCCATTCATTGACATTGTTTGTTGGTTATTTCACTTTGCATGACATCGGAGGACGATTCCATCAAAACCATGTCCACGTTGCAGTATCTTTTCCACAAATATGAGTTTTCTTACTCATACTTTTTTGTATCTAAATTTTTTGTGTTTCAATTTTCTGTAGCAGCCGTGATATTGGTGGGCAATGTCAAATGGATCCTGGCAAGCAAACTTCTAGACAAGCATGCAGGTTCAACCACCTCAATTAACCTGGACCTTCTGCATTGCACAACACGTGATTGACAGTGTTTCCCCTTTGTGAGGCTGAGTTCAGATGACATAGTACCAAATGCTGTCAACAAAGACCAACACAGCCTCCCCTAATGAGAGGGCCTGAGGGAGGGGTCATGATGGTGTTAGGCTGGGGGTCATCTCGGATTCAGCAGCCCTACTATGTCATAGCAGAACTTCAGTGGTTGGCCAGCAACCAACCACTGAAGGGGCTGAGGTACGCCTTGATTCCTGTATCATAACAGAGATATTCTATCAAAGAGAGACTGATTTTCACAAGTAGACGACATTTTCAGAAGGGAATTCAAATAAGTGTATCTATACAGCGGCGTTGAATTGAAACCCTTACAGACACTTTTTACAGTTTACTACCTCTGGTCGAGTTGTGTTACCAATTACATGCTTCCAGTTGATTGGTCGAAGCAAATATGAAGCGAAAGACAGAGCCTTGTTCACCCACATTTGATTCCATCTGCCATCAGATATTAAGCCTGATTTGTGAGACTAGGGTCGGGTACTAGGCAATCCGGGCTTGGGCCTGTCTCTGGAGGCTTTTCACATTTTCACGCACAAAACACACACACAAACACCCACACCAAGCCCCCCCCCCCCCCCCCTCCCCCCCCCACACACACAGACGCACACACACAAACAGTCACAGTGACTATGTGGCCAAGGTCACCCAAATGAGTCAGGTGGGATGACTCCCGGAGGGCGACAGCAGCCCAGCTGACCCACATTCGCCTCAGACCTGCGCAGCTTGCCGAGGGTGACACGTCGGGGAGGGAGCCACGGGCCCGGAGCTCCGTCAGAGACAACGTGGGCAGCGAGAGCATCTTCGAGACTCTGGATCCGCCAGCGTCCGCTCTGCACAGAGAGCTCCCGCACGGAGGGCCGGTGGGGGCAAGAGATGTCATCGAGGAGTGGCGTTAATTTCTGAACGGACACGACGGCGATGATGTTCAATGGGAAAACTAGCATGAGAGTGAATATACAGCAATATACGGCATGGTGTAGTTTACGTTGTGACAGTGCTTGAGGTTGGTTGAGCAACAAGAAATTGCAGGGTACAATTATTCCTGAGCTGAATACAGCATATACCGAACTTATTTGATGATACTGGGGGGACCTTGGCTTATTATTTTTCAGCACTTACAGTACTTTCCACAGCATGTCAGTGGGACATTTTTGTTTTTGCAGGAAATTAAGCATAAACCCACCCAAAA
>JAXIVH010000005.1:1150215-1175215 GCA_036785325.1 Urophycis tenuis | reverse complement strand
CCCTCGAGAGAGAAACGCTTTCATTTCCCTCCATGCAACTCCCCGGGTAAACAGTTGTTTGTTTGAAAGATTACAGCATGACCACAATGCTCCGAATCTGATGAATGGATTTGGTCACGGGTACATCATGTTGTGTCGAATACAACATGTTTTGAAAGGGCAGAGTGAAGCGCTTGTAGGCCCAAAATGTGACTTTGTCATAGCGACTGAAGGGTATCTAAGACGACTAAGTACATGGGATACACTAAACCCTATTGTTAGGCCAATGAGCAGGAAAACGCGAGCTCAATGTACCGTATCTCTTTTCGTCAGCACTGTGTCAGAAATGGGATACAGTACATTGTGCCCACATGTACCTGCAGGATCAATGGCTCTTTGTGTAAATTATCTCAAGGCCTAAATTATGTTTGTTTTTTTGGCAGTGGTTATGTGATAGACCAAAGAAAAGTCAAGATAATTGACACAAAAAGCCATTGATCCTGCAGTCTAATGAGGACACAATGCATCATATCCCATTTCTAACATAACATGACATCGTCTGCTCCGCTGTGCATGCCCTCTCTTGTGTTTTTCAGGATCAAAAGTCATTTTGAAATCCCCTCCTAAAGGGAATGCTCAGTAAGTAGGTAAAGTAGGGGGGACATAACACAAGCCCGGCTCCTTAAAGCTCATTGTGTGCGCTCCTCACGCCTGACCTGAGTCTTCCACCAGGATAGGCAGCGCTATCGCTGAAGCTAGCGAGCTGCTCACGTGTTCTGGCAGAGTGGCTTTGGACGGGAGGCCTGGAGGGAGGGGTGAGATTTTTTTTCGGTTGGACACTTTCAAAATCGAGCTTACTCTCGCTGGTTTCTCCAAATTGCCTACCCAAGCTTTAAGCTTATACAATACATGACACAATATGTGTGTGTGTGTGTGTGCTTTTCTGTGAGTGCAACTATTTGTATGTATGGGAAGCATTCTAAATATTCTTGACACGCAGCTAAAAATGTTTTCCCTGACTCCCATTGTGGCGATGGGAAATTAATCATTAGGGATGTTTGATGTTCCGGAGGGGATTAAAAGGATTTGAGTTTGTAATCTCAAGTTTACTTTCAGGCAATGACATTATGATGCACACTGTGTTACAATCCAATGTAAGAAATATACTCCAACACACACGCACACACACACACACACACACACACACACAAACACACACACACACACACACACACACACACACACACACACACACACACACACACACACACACACACACACACACACACTGTAAATAGTAAATTCTACCTTTTTTAAAAATATGTATGTGTAGATAAGTATATGTGCGCAAATGAGTATACGTGTATGTGTGTGTGTGTGTGTGTGTAAATGAGTGTGTGTGTGTGTGTGTGTGTGTGTGTGTGTGTGTGTGTGTGTGTGTGTGTGTGTGTGTGTGTGTGTGTGTGTGTGCATGTGTGCATGTGTTGGACTAAATGTCTCATGTGGAGGTAACACACCGTGCATTGTGTCCCCCGCTCCTTCATCACTCACGGAGGGTATGAAGGCAGAGGAGCAGTGTACTCACACAACAAAGAAATCATTTGTCATTTGCACTGCCGGTCTTCCAGGAGAACTGCACTCTTCTAAAGTGACTCAACACTTAAACGGGAGATAAAGAAAGAAATGGAAAGAAAATGGTTCACACAAATCGGGTTTTGGGAGTCAGGTAAGTGGAAATATTTTGGACAAAACTTCAGCCTCGGATGTTATCTGAGGAATGCACAATCCGCAGAAAGCACTGGTATGTTTGAGTCTGCAGGCATTTATGCACACTGGATTAGAGATGTTTTTTCATGTAAAAGAGCATAACTTAAGAATATTGACTTCCAGTTATTTAATGCAAATTGCACCAACAACAACCCAGCAGAAAGACTGCAGAACCAAGCCACATCCATACTGACAGCTGAGAAATGGATGCAAAGACATTCTGAATACATGAAACCCTATTCCAGCGATATACAAATGAACATTACTTATGATATGCATTCCTCTCACCTGCACCGACTAAGTAAACCAGCAACCAGCTTAGACATCTGGCAGTCAAGTAATAGGACTTCTAGGCAGGTCACATGACATACCTTAATATTATGGTGAAGGAGATGGATGGGCTTGGGGGTCCAGAGAGAAATCCTGCCAACCCAAATAGTGGAACAGTCAGAGTGGGATCTGCTCTCCGGCCAGGTGTGGTGAAACAGATTTTGTACTGCAGCACGTGATGGCATGTACTGTATATACACACAGAAGCTGCCTATTCCCCCCCCGGAGGGTTGCCGGTTCGAACCCCGACCAGTATGAACGGCTGAAGTGCCTGTGAGCAAGGCCCCTAACCCCTCACTGCTCCCCAAGCGCCGCTGTTGGCAGCTCACTGCCTCGGGATTAGTGTGCTTCACCTCACTGTGTGCCTCACCATCACTGTGTGCTGAGTATATTTCCACTAATTCACGATTGGGTCAAATGCAGAGACCAAATTTTCCTCACGGGATCAAAAGAGTAAATAAGAATAATAATAATAAGACAAAACTAGGCAAAGCCAATAAGTAGAAATGAAAAAGAAAAAGACTGAGTCACAAAGAACTGCAAGGATTTGCGACACGTCCTCTCTGACATGACACGATATGTTAGCGTGACTCCGTTGCGTGCTACATGGATAGCTTCAATGTGGGTTCCCCCTCCCCCCCCATCTATGACGGGCCAGGTGAACTGTATGCTACAGGAAACCAAGTGGGTGAATTCATTTGTGCGCTACATCATCGAGGTGTGCTGTTTAGCACACCTCAGGTGCAGTTCTTAAGACAGCTCGAAACGCTCCACCGAGGATTTGAATTTAGATTAAAATTGAATGTTGGGTTACTGGAGGACAACAGCAGACAATAATCAGAGACAACAATAATAGGCCTGCATGGTACTTTGGGAGGCCATTGTCCCCAGAGCAGACAGTTCAGATTTTGTTTTTTTAAAAGCCTATTTTGCAGCAGCCAGAAAAAAAAAAAAAAGATGCACGTCCGCCTGGGTTTTGATATGCATCCCGTGGGGGCCGTTTCTCTTTTCATTAGAGCTCTACTTTCTCAATCTCTCAGGCCCTTGTTTGTTTTTCAGATTTTGGTTGGTGAGAAAATGACGAGGCAGAATCAGTTGTGTTTAAATCAGAGCTTAGACAGAGGACGGCACACGCGCTGCGAACGCGAGGCTGCAGCTGCCTCGGCAGCGCGTTGACGCTCATCGTGTGCAGGAGGTAGGCCACGGAGATGTTGCCTGATGGTGACCTCCAGCTGAAAGGGTTAGGACGTCCATCACCGGGGCTGGGAGGTCAAGGGGATGACTTTGTGTGTGACACACACACGTACACACACACACACACACAGGCGTGCATGCATGCCCACACACTCACTCACTCACTCACACATATATTAAGGAGACTCTCAGAACAGACCATCCTCTGCAATGAAAGCTTGGCAAACATTTTCCTTTCGTCAATTCATGATAAATGTGGCACATTTGTTGACATTTGTATTTCTTTTTGCAAGTTTTTTTGCAATGAGTTTGACGATAAATAATTCCTCACATATGAAAATATTTCAGTTCCAAAAAAGCAATATGCAGAATGACAACATATACTATGGAGGATGATACCCTGAACTCAACCCTCACTTTCAGATGAATGTCTGCAGTATTTGGGTCTGTGTCACATTTCTTCCAAGATAGGCTTTAGGCCTATATATCATATATCTATCAATTCATGTATCAGTCACTGATCTCCAGTGAAACGTAGGCCAATTCAGTGGAACTACACCCCCACTCTGCTGAAACAGACCCGGACAGGGTCGTAGAGGCAAATGAAACGTCACATGCCGGTCAATACTACAACACATAAATAGTCTGAAAATGAAAAGTCCTGGATTTATACCGGCAACTTAATTAATTGAACTGGAGTGTCCATTTATCATAATCAATAAGGGAGCGTGGCCAGCAGCTCTGTGTAGTCATGAAGCTAGGCTATAGCACAGCGGAATCAATTTAACTCAAGGGAAGATAATGTAAGGCACTATTGGTCCCTGGGGAAGAGTTTATGTTTGATTGTTAAAAAATATCAATTACAATAGATGTTTACTATATGTGCCTCGTGAGACCAATATATTTGTTTGTTTGTTTGTTTGTTTGTTTATAAAGGAACTGATGAAAAGTCATAAAACGATGCAATAAGCAGCGCTTTAAGACAATTCTCTGGGGAGGAAGTGTCTAAAAAACCCCTCAGTAATTCAGAGACTGATGCTCGCATACAAAGCGTATCACGACTCCGCTGTGCGGCCATATTAGTTGTCCTGTCAGGCTCTTAAACATCCAATAAAACGACACAAAGTTCTGAAACTATAATCAACAGATTCTCTGTGTGACAGCAACATGCCCTCGGCAGCGCCCGACATTACGAGCAGAGTCCGCTCGCTCTGAGGGACGGGCCTCCCTGTATTGATTCACCAGACGTCAGCGTTAAATGAGCGATGAGCCGCGAGAGGAGGATATTGATGAGACGCACCATACAGGGATGATCTGTCATTTGGTGACGGGATGGCGTCAAGGTTTCCAAATCCCCCCCATAATGCACCAGGAGCCAGCTAGGCTGAAGGACTAATATGTGTTAAATAGCGTGCATTGGATCATTTAGATGGGTTGAAAACAAAAAATAAAACAGTTTTTAGTTTCGAAGATAACAAAAGTAAAAAAATAAATAATAATAAATAAAGTTCTGGTTGCATGTTTGATATTCCCATGGAAACGCGACAAATTGAATTAGAGCCCAGAAGATATTTGTTGGCTAATTGATGAAAAGTGTGTCTGTATGTGGAGATTGTGTTTGTGGATCCAGATGTTATTCCTGTAGGATGTATCATTTATATCAACAAGATTTAACATATAATCACACACTGCACAAGTGCAAATAATGACATGTTCACACAACTTGTGCTTGAATTCGTGCATGCTTGGAGTGCTCCGGAGATCACGTGACTCCAGAATGGTCATGTTCCTGAGACATCATTCAGGGATGACGCAATCAAAAGGAATGCACTTGCTAAGACTAAACACTATAAGCACAGATAATCACAGATATATATCCAGGATATACCACGAGTTGTGTCTGCAGGTGTGTAGATAGCACACAAGATGAGCTGCACACAGTCAGACACTCAAGACTGCGAGATGTGGAGTTCTTGGGCGACGCTCTGGCCTACTTAAACAGAGCTTGTAAAGTGCTCTACAATAAACCATGCCCAGGGAGGCAACCGGCTACATTATGCAAAGTCTTCCTGTGGGTCCGAATTAGTGTTCTTAGGCTCGTACCCAGAGACCCGGCAGCCCAAGACACTGTCGGGTCCTTTTTTTTGCCTTGCCGTCTGCCACCAGCAGGGGGTGGTGTGCCCAAGTTAGCGCGAGCTCGTATAGTCAACCAGTTGTAGGGCTGCTGACGACTGATGATTCCGAGCCCCCAACTCACTCCAGTGCTGGGGAGGAGATAAACCCAGACGAGGAGGTTGGATTGCAGCCACAGACACCTTGAGAACAGATCTTCATCTGTTGAGTTTCAAACTTTTCACAATGCATTCACAACCATGAATAGGCACATTGCCTGGCTCACAGGTGATGGAACATATTTACGACACCTTGTTATTGCTCATCATGCCATTGTAAGTATTGCAATCTGTTAGACTACATTTATTTATTTGAGTTTAATGAACCACGATATGCACCACTGCTTGAGATGCCTGTTAATTGTGCGTAACGGGGGAGGTGTGTTCCTCAGTAACTCATGCCATGAGAGGTCTTTAATCTGGACTCTCGGCCAACAGTTCGTCGCCCATTCATCAGATTGCCCCATGGATTTCGATGAAAGGTATTACTCAAAAACAATAGTCCCACAATTAAACCTATTATTGTCAGTGGACTTTACAAGTAGCATGCCCGCCTGGCGTGTTACTTTTAAAGCCCAGTGTTTCTACGGAGCAAAAAGTTCATATTTCGTTGTTTTTTTTTTTCAAACCCATTTTGCACGCAGTTGAGAAATAGACTGAAATTAATTATGCACGTCGGCTGGCTTTTGATATGCAACCCAAGGGGCCTTTTCTCTTTTTCATTCAAGCTCTATTTTCCCAATATCTCTATCCTGTATTATTTTAAATGACTTGGCAGAATCGTGTGTTTAAATCAGATCAGGCTTAAATAGAGGATGGCATAAGCTGCACACGGAAGGCTGCTGCTGCCTTAACGTGTTCATGCTCAGCATTTGCTCTAAATAGGCCATTCAAACTGTTGCCTGATGGCGAACCCCCCCCCCCCCCCCCCACATACACACACGCACACAGACAGACAGACAGACAGACAGACAGACAGACAGACAGACAGACAGACAGACACACACGCACACAAACACGTGCGCGCCCACGCCTAAACCTTGGTTTTTAGTCCTGCAAATGTAATTTGCGCTCTGTTATATTGGTTGTGTTAAACACACACACACACACACACACACACACACACACACACACACATGCCTAGCCAAATCGAATATAGCTCACATTTTGTAAGCAAAAGGCTGCAAAGCGCAGTATGCTTCCTGCGAAGTGTATAACGTTGCACTCCCATATGAGGGTAAATACCATTTATCCTCCATGGGAGACGGGGACGTTTTTTTCTCAAAGAAGGTTATTCCTCCCGCTTACAATTAATTTAATTGTTTAATAATGCAATTAACTCCCTGGACGACCCTGGACTTTTGCGGGGAGGTTCCGCTTTACAGGCGGACGCGCCACCGCTCCCCGCCTGACCTCACGAAATGAAAACAAATCTGCTTTATCTTATCCGGCTGAGATCGCCTCTGCGACCAGGAAGCATCAACAGACAAGATGCTGCTGTAGCGGCAGCGTCTCTTTAACCACGCAGTCTTCTTTACCAGCCGGTTGCCAGGAGGCAGCGCCTCTCCTCCTCCTCCTCCTCTGAGACTCTCCGGGACGAGGCTCGAGCAGAAAGATGTGAAAGTGAAGCGCGAGCGGCACTGTGATTGGCTCTGCTCTCTCTAAAAGCATCTCACACGACGAGCCCAAGCCAGTGCTCCGACGAGCTCACAAACTTGCGCGGACGGTCCCCCCCCCCACCCCTCCACCCCCACCACCACCCCCCACCAACCCCACAGCCCCCTCTGACTCTGACGGTCTCCGAACCCCCCAGCGGTCTCCAGAGAGGCGGGCGCACGCTTTCCGTGGTGCTGAACACAACAAAGGCTCCTTCGCTGATCAACTAGTGAACGCAGAGCTTCCCCGCCTCCTCGCCAGCTTCTGATCTTCATGGTCGCAGCCTCCTGCAAGGTCTGTGTCGGGTATCATTTGGGTATCATTTGGGGGAAAATTGCATGCGCTATTGAAGCTCTGTCGTGGATACTCAGCGTTTTACAATGAGGGGGTAAAGTGCTATGGATGAGTGTGGATATCATATGCGTTGGCAGTAGAATTATATCGCTGATGTTTTCTCCTACTTGTCTTTCCCGCATCTATGCTATATCTCAATGTGTCTACTTCAGCCTGAGTAACTGGACGATATGCGATGTTCGTGTCAACTGATGAAAAGTATAGCCAATTGTAATAGCTGTCCAGTGCTGACTCCCTTGAAAGGCATGCATTGACAGGAGTAAAGTTTATTCGTGATGGACGTGCTGATGATCATTCAATTACCCGATTCACGGACGACCAGAGTTGTTACCTCTCGCGTCAACCCGATGAACCAGGGACACATCTCAGACATGTGGCTCTGCCTCCATCTGGATGCAGCTCTCCTGCCTGGTCTAGATGTGTGTGTGTGTGTGTGTGTGTGTGTGTGTGTGTGTGTGTGTGTGTGTGTGTGTGTGTGTGTGTGTGTGTGTGTTTGTGTGTGTATGTGTGTGTGCGTGCGTGTGTTTGTGTGTGTGTGTGTGTGTGCGTGTTGGGGGGCGCGCGCGCGCGTGTGTGTGTGTGTGTGTGTGTGTGTGAGAGAGAGAGAGAGAGAGAGAGAGAGAGAGAGAGAGAGAGAGAGAGAGAGAGAGAGAGAGAGAGAGAGAGAGAGAGAGAGAGATAGTATTCAATACAACGAGTAGAACATAGGAAAACGTTCAAAATAAGCATTCATTAGGAAGTATAAAAGATAATTAGTGTCAGTTTTTTGATTGGCAGCAGCTGATAACAGCAAATAACAAAAGTAATGAAAAAGTACAAACTAATTAAGAAAATATCACAGGAGCCAGAATGTCTGAGAAAATCATCACTGCTGGAGAACGCGTGTCAAAGCGCGTGTGGAGAGATGCATGTTTATTGTACTTTGGATAGTTCAGCACAGCAGGTTCTTGGATACAGAATTAGTTACATGGGGGTTGGAAGGGGAGTTGTAGTTCTGGTTTATGTGAGCAGAAGTCCAGACAATATTGCAATATGAAGGTTAAAGATATACCGTATTACCAGGGCCGTATATTGCAACAGGGTGGCTCGGGATATACCGTAATATCGGTATTATCAGCCGGTGTATTGACATTGTGAGGGGTAAGGACACATGGCACAGAACTTCAAACGCGTCGGTTCACGTAATACTTTATGTACAAATACAGTACTGAATATGGAAAGTAATAACCACCAAAACATGTATACGATAACGTGTATTTTAAGTGTATTTTAACCAGTGGTAGGTTACGCGTAGCCCACTACTGCTGGTAATCGAGAGTACTGCAGGTGGTACTATTGGTATTGGTTATTAATTTGTAAAATGTTTTTACAATAATAGAAAAAAATACATAGATAATAACATTAAATAACATTTAATAAAAGAACATAACATAATAAATACCATGTATTATTTTATTATTTCTTATTTAATTGAACAGAAATATATTATAGGCCTAATTATTGTTGAGTAAATATAACCCTATGGCTTGTTTTTATGTAACATTGTTGTTTTGTGTTAATCTGTGTTGGCTGAATAAAGACCGAGCATCAGCAGTGTAGCTGACTTGTGTCCACTGCTCACTGACCGTGACCTTCTTGCAGTCATAATTGTCTATAAAGCGGGCGTTGCCCTCTTTGCTCAGCACCTTTGTGTATTAATCTATTTTTTACCGTTTGCATATGAGGCGATCAGCAAAAGCTCTTTTTTTTGGACTTAAGGTGAAAAGGACACATTTTATCTCAAGTCCAATGTTGGAAAGTGTACGTGTTGCGTTGTTGATTTTGTAGACACCATGCTTGTTTAGACCTTTGTTTAAACCAAGTGACTTTGCAGCATTGCAGTCTTATTTCCATTCTCAGTGCAATTTGTTTCATGGTTTTGTTCTAGTCGGTACATGAAACCAATTCTTTCATGGTGATTTTCAATGTCGACAATTCGACTTACGTTGATAGCTGCATTGTTAGCTTAAACTTAGCATGTTTGGCTACCATGGACTAAGTACAGAACCTCAAAAAAGTGCACGCTACCGCTTGTGTGCAGAGCACCCGATACTGGGTTGTGTAAATCAGAACGGCCACTTTAAGTGAACCAGTATTCCACCCATGTATTCACCCAGCTGAATGCTGCCCGCTATTCTGGTCTGTCAAACCAGTGTTCCTTTTCACACCATTTTTGAATGAAGTCATATAGTCTCAAAACTCAACCGAATCGGCGTTTGGACCACAGACGAGATGGCAGTGTAAGTGAGCGAATGGAGGCGGCGTGCAGGGTTTCTGCGGCTGCGCTGAGGGCGGCGTACGTACGCGTCACGGCCACACTGCCCTCCTGGCACTCCAGCATTCCATACCGGCCCAGCTGGGACAGACAGACAGACAGACAGACAGACCCTGCCTGAGGTCACTGCTGATATTGTTCGGGCGGTGTCTGAGCGGGTTGAGCTCTTAGTGTCCGTTCGGGCGACATAAGGCGGTTTCCCCTCAGAGTTATTAAGAGGGCCCCCCCCCCCCACACCCACTCTCAGTTTGCGTTGTGGCAGCAGGGGCCCGCTATGACCAGCCACAGGGGGCATGATCCCTCCCAGCACCCTGGGGCTCAAGGGCCTGAAGGATCCGGCAGTGTATTTTCACCAGGGGGGAAGGTTGGCCTCGACAGTGAAAGTCAACACAGGGAAATCACATGGGAACGTGTGGTGTGACGCCGCATACATTACATACCTATACGGTGTTGCGTTTCAGGGTTTTAGTCCTGGTGACCAACAGGCTGTGGCGGGGCCCACGGGGGGGAGGCAGGCCTCTGTCTGAGGGCCAGCTGTCCCATTGGCCCCGTTCACATTAAGGCCTTCGGACTTGTAACCGGAGGGTTTGCCGGTTCAAACCCCGACCAGTACGGCTGAAGTGCCCTTGATCAAGGCATCTAACCCCTCACTGCTCCCTGAGCACCGCTGTAGCAGGCAGCTCACTGCGTCAGGATTAGTGTGTGCTTCACCTCACTGTGTGATCACTGTGTGCTGAGTGTGTTTCACTAATTCACGGATTGGGATAAATGCAGAGACCAAATTTCCCTCACGGGATCAAAAAAGAGTATATATATATATATATTACTTAGGCCCACGTCGTCCACACTGTGGCGTGCTTGTGTATCTTGGTTCCTCGCCGTTTCCCCCTCGCTCCAGCACCACGCGGCCGCCCCTGCACCTCGCATGCATGGCGTGCCCATACCGTGGTGCTCGCTCAGCCGCAGAAGAAGTCGAGCAGTCAGCCCAGCCTCTGGCAAGGCGGGTCAAGAGCTTTCACCGCACTTATCACCTGGATTAGATGATATGGCGATCATAATCCATGGGTACTACATGCGGTCCCCACTCAGGGAACCCAGGTTGTGTACAACAACCTTGAAGATCCCGACATGCCCGTTCACTTACCGGAGTACGCGCTCTGAGGACTCTCTGGCCTCAGATGTTTTTTTGTAGGAGATGGAATTGGTTGCTGGGAAGCGCGTATTATTTTTTTTGCTCTGGCATTTACAATCCAAAAACATACTCTCTCTTTATGAATTGTTGTCTTCGGTAGGAGTTGACCTTCAGATTCGCGTCCTTCTCTGTTTGCACACACAGCTGTGGCAAGCCTGCGGAGTTGTCCTTTAGCGGTTTGTTCAGGAGAGACAAACTCGTCACGGGGTGCAAAGGATATTATGAAATATATTTGATGAGGTCATGTTATGTGAGGCGTTGATAATGTACCATGTCAAATTAAGTTTGATTTCCTTACATAATGCTTCCTCATTACTCGGGTAGCTCAGCTTATCTATGGCGGGCGGCTTCGCGCTAAATGGTCCGTGGCTTTGACCTCAGACCTTCCCAAGCCAAACTGTGCGCATCTTTGCAAGGCGTCCACCCTTTCCGTGCTCCTTGACAGCGTGTGCGGTCCACTGCCTGGCCCCTCCCTCCCATTCCTCCCCCCATTCCTCCCCCACCCGTCGCCTCACCCAGAGAGGGTGGGTGAAGGGGGGGGGGGGACGCCATCCATTTCGTGGGAGATTTCCCGAATCGAGGGCCGAAACGTGTCGAGGGCCGCGGTGCATGAAACCGTAAAACACCGACCGGTCACAGCGATGTCCTGCAACACGGCCCAAGCTTGGGAGTCTGTCATCGTACACCCCCCTCCTTCGGGTGGCAGCAGGGGGGAGGCAGGGGGGGAGGCAGGTGCGATCGGAGCAGAGGGATTCTTGTCCGGAGGAGTCGGCGCGTTCTGAACGGAGGACTCGGGTCACCGAGACACAGCAGAGCTTTGACGCATAGCAACTTGTGTTGGGGGGGGGGGGCTGCGTTCATCCTGGGCTCCGGGGGGGGGGGGGGGGGGGGGTGGGGGGGGGGGGCGGGGGCTTGGCGGGGGGCCAGCGGAGCGTGGACATGGCGTTCCAGATGGCCCCGCAGAGGGCAGCGGCTCCTCGCCACCGAGGAGGAGAACCGGCCAAGCCCAGCTGGGAGGCAGGGGAACCGGGACTGCTAGGATTTCTGTGTGTGTGCGTGTGTGTGTGTGTGTGTGTGTGTTTGTATGTGTGTGTGTGTGTGTGTGTGTGTGTGTGTGTGTGTGTGTGTTTGTGTGTGTGTGTTTGAGTGTGTGTGTGTGTGTGTGTGTGTGTGTGTGTGTGTGTGTGTGTGTGTGTGTGTGTGTGTGTGTGTTTGTGTGTGTGTGTGTGTGTGAGTGTGTGTGTATGGGAGGTAAGATAAAGGGTGGGAAGGAGTTGGAAAAAAAAAACTGGATAAAGAGGTATGTGTGTTCAGGAGCGCGAAAGAAAGAGAGGGAGAGAGAGAGAGGAAGAGCGAGAAGGATAAATAGAGAGAGAGAGAGATACAGAGAGAGTGGGAAAGAGAGTTTGAAGGAGAGAAAGGGGGAGAGAGAAATTGAAAGATTGAAAGAGGGGGAGAGAGAGATGGATAGGGAGAGAGGGAGAGAGATAGAGAGAGGGAGATAGAGAGCGTGATAGAGAGGTAGAGAGAGAGAGATTGAGGGAGAGAGAGAGAGAAGGAGAAATATAGAGAGAGAGACACACGGAGAGAGTGGGAGAGAGAGATTGAAGTAGAGAATGAGGGAGAGAGAGAGATGGATAGAGAGAGGGAGAGAGATAGAGAGAGCGAGGTAGAGAGAGAGAGAGAGAGCGAGGGAGAGAGAGAGAGAGCGAGATGGAGACGTGGGTGTGTGTGGACTGAGCCACGGGAGGAATCAGAAAGAGCCGTTAGAGTGTTGATGTTTGCGCTGCACCTGTCGATACTAACAGCTCCAATGATGATGGAGGAGGACAATCAGTCCATTAAGTAGCTGTAGCAAGTTTGCATCCACCATCATTTGTAAAAAAAAACAAAAAAAAACAAAAAAACACCCCCCAAAAAAACAAACAGTGATGGATGTTTTCATATTTAAACTCCAATCTTATCAATAAACGCGTTGAAAGGCAGGGCTTGGTTTCTAGTGGAAGTTGATGGGGCAGATTGCTTTCCTGGCCCACTGTGGCACACCTGGAGTACCACGCTTACAGATGCTGTGTGTGTGTGTGTGTGTGTGTGTGTGTGTGTGTATGTGTGTATGTGTGTGTGTGTGTGTGTGTGTGTGTGTGTGTGTGTGTGTGTGTGTGTGTGCGTCACAACGGCGGCGTGTCAACGCGTGTGTCTCTGTAGAGTTACAGAAGTCAGTCGAACCGCGTGAACGCACCGCACAGATCTCACACTCACACACACACACACACACACACACACACCCACACACACACCCACACACACACACACACACACACACACACACACACACACACACCCACACCCACACACACACACACACAGAGGAGACGCTGCGAGAGAGAAGGAACCCAGGAGCCCTCCCCCCCCCCCCCCCCCCCCCCCCACCCGCTCCCCGAGCTCCGCCGAGAAGGTTCCGCAAGGCGCGTGGGAGGCGTGGTTCTGCACGGTTCTGCGCGGTTCTGCACGGCGTCCGCGGCGAGCGGCGGCGCGGCGCGGCTGAGGGACGGACCTGAGAGGCAGCGCCTGCAACGCGTGACGACAACACACACACACACACACACACACACATGCGTGCGCGCGCACACGCACAAACACACACGCGCGCCGCACACGCACACACACACACACACAGCGGCGGCGGCTTCAAAGAGATAACCTTGCTTCACCGTTCCCCTTTGGGAAGTCACTAGAGAGAACAAAAGTAGTGTGAGAGAGCCAGCGAGAGAGAGAGAGAGAGAGAGAGAGAGAGAGAGAGAGAGAGAGAGAGAGAGAGAGAGAGAGAGAGAGAGAGAGAGAGAGAGAGAAAGAAAGAGAGAGAGAGAGAGAGAGAGAGAGAGAGAGAGAGAGAGAGAGACACACACACAGAGAGAGTGGGAGAGAGAGATCTGCACTCCCATCACAATGAATTATTCCCCAGGTATTCGCTGGGAAATATGGCCGCTTACTTTAGAAGCTGTCCTCTCTTTCCTCAAAACTAGCCTCCTCTGATCTCCATTGAGTATCTCCCTCTTGCTCGCCTGCGCCCTCCCCCTCTCTCTCTCTCGCGGGCGCCCGCCCGCTCTCTCCCCTGCAGTGTCAATGTTGTCGACAATATCTCTCCCCTCTCTCTGACTCTCTCTTTGCTTCGAAGAGGCCCGGCGATATCCTCGCAAATGCTTTTAAGCAAAAGACTGATAGGACGTGTCGGGAGAGGCCAGCTGATTCAATCTTCAAACATTTGTGAACATTTGTCAGCGGATAAAAAGTGGTCCTGTGGATTCTATAGATTGCTGAAGCGGTTGCCAAATTGCAGACATTGGATTTGGCGCCCACAATGCTCCATTTGTCAGTGTCCATACCTCGATACGCACTAATAGACTTACTCCAGGTCCTCGGAGGTGCTCGCAAAGCCTTCAGCCGACCAGAGTGCACACATGGAGGTATTCACTGGCTCCCGCTTCACAGAAAAAATTAACAGTGTTCAGACCACAACTTGGGCGAACAAATGTGTTGCTACAAATACTCACGGATATGCTGCATGCACTGTATATTGTATTATCTGTGTATTATGTACAGATGATACGAGAGTTTTTTGAACCGACCACCGACCATATGATTTGATTGCTGACAGACGTCAGATTAGTGTCCTGACAACACGATCGGTGTGTTGACTTCATGTTCATCTTGTAAGTATTGCTTCCAATTGATAGACCTTTGTAAGACAACACATCCCAAATACCCAAACCTATGTGACGGGCGGAAAACAGCACTTTCAGCTACACATTCAGAATCATCCACTGCTCCTCATGTAGAGTATACTAGGGCAATCCACACAGAATCCGTTCTTTCGGTTAGCATAACCGCTTGCCCCTGACGAGTTTAATATATCCAAGTGTATAGAGTTTGTGGTCCTCCCAACAGTATAATCAAATCCTGCGTAGGGCTTCACCCAGAATGTGTGTCCTGCTATCAGCCCCTCACCTCTAATGGGTAAAAAAGGTCATCCCTTAATTATTCATCTGGGATGTCAAACAATCCATGCAGGCTCTTATTTGGGGATGGGGTTGGATCCATTGAATAATTCAGAGTCTGGATTCCCTTTCCTCCATAAGCGACGCTGTGCTTCAGATGTTCCTGAGTGCCTTATCTCCATGCAGGAGCCCTCTGTCATTCCAGGATGACCTTGTGCTGTCACTTGGATCTCCTGCACAGAAGGTGCCACCGACGCGTGTTCCACCCAGATCGCTGATCCCCCCCCCCCCCCCCCCTCGCCATTGAGATAACGGAGGAGCCGCTCGTCCGGATGGGGGGGCTGTTCCTTGTTTAAGAGGCTGGCAGTGTCTGTTTACAGAACAGTACGTGCCATGCGGCTCGGGAATGGGGCCAGTTCATAGAAAAACGGCCCCAATAAACTCCCTTTTGAATGAGACGCACGTTTCTTGTTTTGGTGGAACGGCCATGTCAATTGCTCTTAAGCGGCTTTCTTAAAATGTAAGCTGAGTTTATGACGACGGAGGACGCTGAGGGAGAGATATTAATACTATTAAAGTGCATTAAACTGAAGAACGCTGTAATGTGAGTCACTACCGTGGGAGGATTATAGAGACCGTCCGCAGGAGGATTCTGATGAGGCAGAGAGGGAGTGAAAAATATTCACTTTGTTGCGCGTGAGAGACAGGAGGAAGGGAGGCCGAGGAGGCAGGGAGTGAGATGAGAGACAGAGGGAGTGAGAAAACGGATCGAGAAAGAGAAAGGCCACCCCTGGTGCCGAGTCTGTCATCTCTGGACCAGAAAGAAATGGAGCGACGGCGAAATGTGACCAGCCAAGGACGTGACGGCGAATGGCACCGGGGCGAATCGGAGGGGAATAGCATGCGTGTCACTGCTGTGATCAACAGGGGACTCCTATGTTTCCCTGTAAGGTACACTGGGTATCTGGGCAGCCGAGGCAGGTGGAGCAAGAATCCAATATGGACTAATAGAGACAACGAAGGAGGCAAGCTCAACACTAAATGCCGTGCCATTATAGATAAAATGTAGTGATCAATACACGTGTATGGAAAAGATACTCAAGTCTGACGAGTCGATGAGTTGTGGCTCCATTGAGGGCCAGCTTCCGGTGAGTGTGATGTGGTTTTATAGAGCTGTCATTTAAGTGGACATCTTACTGGGGACAAATATAACTCGACTCCATCCCATGGGAAGGGTTACATCACAGAGGGTACGATGACAATCCTGAGCAAGGCTAGCTGGGGTATAAAAGTGTTGTTACCATCACTGCCAGGCACAATTTGAGCCACGTTTGCGCTTTCCCCGGTTTAGTATTGCCTGGGAATGGATAATAATCAATGTTTTTTGTAAGTGCGTAATATGTAATACGATGAGGAATTTGTCTTCCTTTTTCAGATGAAGACGTGATGATTTAATATAAGGCACACTATGCCCCCGAACAGCCGAGATTTGAATGGCTGAACGGCGTATAGGGTTTCATGGTTTTTAAAATAATAAAATAATGATGTATGCCACACACTGCTGTCTTTGACATGTATGGTTCTAAAGAGCGGACGTCTGAATTAATATCTGTCCCTTTTATTTTTACGCACGCCACAACTTAGTGTGGCGCAGAAGAAGCCAGCCTGATGAATCACGCCACGGAACGCGAATGTTACTCAGGGACTCGATGCTCAGGGACTGCTTTGAGGTGACAGTATTTCACTGCAAAATACTGGCCTTATTGCCACCGTTTGAGTGTCTGTGTGCAGAACAGTGACAACACTCATTTATCTTGGCGCTGATATAAAAGGTGAGGGGAGAGCAGACTTTTCTCAGGCAGTTCGGGATGGCTGGGGAGGGACCAAGGCCACTCTCCAGAGACTGACTGTCTGGCTCTGGGGGACGAGTGTTGCCTTCAGGTAGACAAGGTGACTGCCTGTGATGTTGCCATGGGGGCCAACAGGTTTTTTTTTTGTGGTTTGGGGGTTTTTTAGGCCGAGGCCAGAGAGGCCCCACCCTGGGAGAGGAAGGGACATACTCGCTGCCAGACCTTCAGTGTGCCTGCCTGGCTGCAGAAGCTTCGTAGGTACAAAGATGTTGATCGATTAGGCCACAGTGTTTCAGCACTAAGTCAACGTCGTCTATTTTGCTGTCTGAAGCCAGTCGGCAAAAAAAATCAGCAGCTAGGCTTGACGGTCCTAATAGCCCAATACGTCACCCTTTCCCTACAAGAGCTATCAGTAGGATGTGACATTTTGAGATTTTGCTAAAGTGGTATATAATTATTTGTTTTATTCTAAGTAGTTTTTTGTGCTCTGTCATAGTAGATTCAAGTGCAGCAGATAAGGGTAAAGGTGAGGCTTTGCAGCGCACATAGAAACTGCTTTCAGTCAAGTGGAAATATGTCAACCTAAGTGGCAGAAAATTAGGCAATGAAGCAGCCATTTATTTGTATTTTAACATTTTAGCATTGAAACTGAATAGCTGTTCATTTCCCCATGTATATTAAACAAAAGCTGGAGTAGGGTGTCAATTTGACATTTTGATAGATGTGTTAGAATAGGATATTGTCATGCAGATTTTTATGACAGAATCATCTGAAACTAATGAGGCATTTCCATTTGACAAAGATGAAGGTAACATGTTACAACAATGTTCGGTCATGAGTTAATTTGGTCAATGATGAACTGACTATTAACAAAACATTTATTTATAAGCCTTTAGTGAATGATATACAAATCATTAACAAATCATTAAAATACATTTGTAGATATTTAATAGGTGCCATGTTAAATGTTGTTGATGTTTTGTATGTTAAGCCGTTGATTAGCCATTACAAGCCCTGTCAAAATGTACCCTCTACTGACGTCACAAGTGGGAAACCTAGATGTATAGTTAGTCAGTTAGTTCGTTAGACTTTATTGTCCCCGGAGGGAAGTTCTTTTTCACATCACTGTACATCAGCTTAACACACCTCGTCACAAACAATTCAATTCAATTCAATTCAATTCAATTCAGTTCAATGACAGACAGAAATACATTAAGTACTACACAACAGCACACAATAATGACACGCAGAACAACATGAAAACAAGACTGGCAGTTCTCTCAGCGAGTACGTGTAGCCTACTGCTATCGTGATTAGTTCCTCATTATCCAAAGCCTTGCAAATCATCGACGTCACAGGCGTTACCTCAAGTCGTTACCCAGATGGAAAATAAACTTTTTGTGCTGCACCTCAGTCACATTGATTTGAAAAAAAAAAAAAAAAGTGAATATTTGTTCACTCTGAAAGGGTCAGCATCACAGTGCTGAGAGCCCCAGCGGGAGTCAAACCAGGTTTCCTCTCCACTACCCTCACCTCACTTCATTCCTAATCCGGGTCACAGCTCCAGCATCACGGACCTCACGCCCGCATGGCAGGGTTCACAGGGGCGCCCCATGAGTGACAATCAGCGCTCCGACCGGTAGGCTACAGGAACTAAACTGCAGTGCCTCAGGTTGACGGCACCTCCGCTGCATAGGCCTACTTGCCAAAAAAAAAAAGTGATGATCAGGGTACTTATCACTGCTCCTAGACCGAGCAGTGTGAACACCATCGATATCACATCATCGAGTCTTATCTCACTGCTCATCTCACTCGCCCGTTCTCGCGACAAAAACTACAATTTAATGATACAGTGTAATCTACGGAGCCAACTATCTCATCTTGTCTGTTTAATCTAGCTCCGCCACACCCATCCCAGTTTGTCACTGTTCAGTTATGTGAGCGACTCCAGTCTGTCTGATGGAGGCCATAAGCTGCCTCAGTGGCTGGATGGCGTGTCCGACGTTGGCCAGCGCTGAAGATGTGAAACATATATTTGCAACGGGATAGGGCTTTAATGGGCAGCGCGCACAGTTTGCTCCTAAGTCCCCGGGCAGAAGTAGCAACAGGATCGGCCTCTGAAGGATGTGTTTGTGGACTCGGCGGGCCTACGGCGCGACAGAGGAAAACCCTACAGGGGCAGGACCTTCTTGATCCTGTGGGTTTATTAGTGGGTCTATTTGGGTCATTAGCGTCTAATGGGCTGTGTTTATAACACACAGCATGGTTGTCCTGGCTGTGAAGGACACTGTGTACTGACCACAAGTCTGGGCAGAGACTGTTTGCCATGATAGTATGCTGCAAACCTACTTCTATGTGAGGTTTTCTTCACATTTGTGTATATTTGAGATGTTTAAGCCAGTTTTCTCTGAAATGTTTGTTATCTGAGCACCAGTAGGCTGCAATTAATGCTCAACTTGACTTTTTTTCTGTTGCGTCTCATCACAGGCTTAAACGAGAACTAGAGGCAATCAGTCACTCATTCAATTAGTTTTTCATTCACTAAATATAATTACTGGCAACATCGGTTTTCTTTGAGCCAGACGAGACACCGTATGGCTGGTGAGTGCACTTATGTGATCCCCCCGAGGCTGGAGAACTACAACCACATCAAGGCCTTTCATCTCTCAACCTCTGTTGTGGTAGGAAGCACTCGTGCAGGGACTAAAGATTTAAGGTTTTCCTGGAGATGATGAGCATGTAGTGACCACGGTCACGGCTTTACAAAGGATTCTGTGAAGCCACCAGCCAGCTGGTCGTCTTGTCTGTAAATGGCTTGTCTACCAAAGAGCATCCACTCCCTGCTGAAGGTGTTGGCTGCATCGGGTCTCAAGCAGTATGGTCCCATCATGAGAGGAGCTTTCAGTTGTTAGCAAAAAAAAGTGGGGATGCTTGTTCTAGAATAGAATATGTACTAGTAACATTAGTGCGTGTGTGTCTGTTGAGAAGGGCTTCTCAGTTTATAATCCTAACAATGCAACAATGTCCACACTACACTAGCTGCTGCTGTATCCACAGAGCACATCTATTGCTGTGACCACCTGACACGTGTCACGGCTGGGAGACCCACCGCTCATGCATATGTCATGGTGATGGCCCCACCGTCACGCATGTGTCACGGGCTATGACACTGTTGAGCGGCGAGGAGAGCTACCAGCCCAGACAAAGCAGAGGACAACCGGTTCCAAGACAGGCGTACACACTCAGTCACATATAATAGGTGTCAGGTTTGAGTACAGGACATGTCTCCCGTGCAACGTACGACGAACCTCACAGATGTAGCATTAAGCTAATGGGTCTTGTGACGTTGAGACACATTCCCTGAGGTGTTGTTGCGGGATGCAGGAAAGTTTCAGAATTAGTGTGTCTTGTTTAGGGTAAACAAGAATCGTAGCTCTGCCTCTGATATCCTCCAACCATCTGTGGATTTCTCACGGTGTTAACTTAGGTCAGACGAGTCCAAGTGTGGACAGAAAACTTGCGCTTCTAACTTTTTCAACTCAACATTTTTATGCTAAATGCAATGCATTAAAATGCAAGCTGGGCAAGTAGAAAAAATAACAATATTGAGCAGATAAAAACAAAACAAAACATAATCTTTCTGATTGGATATGTATGTTAAGTCATTGTGTATACAGAGGAAGAGTAGGCTGGCTTGGCATGCCGTCTTCTCAGAGCCACTCCCCAGCAGCAGCCTCTCCACTTCCAACCTGGCTTAGTGGCCAACTGTGATATTGACCATTAGGCCAAAAAGAGCTAGTTATGCACAACACAATGGGTATTTTTGGTGTATTTCCTGAGTTTAGGCAGGTATTAAAGTGGCTTTAACAAACACCCAGGGGCAGTCTTGGGGCATGCAATAAAAGCTTGAAAAAAAGACAAGCCCCTTTTGTTTTTGGTTTATGCCCATGCTTTCATAACAACTTTAACGATCCAGTGTGTAGAATTTAGGCTGTAGTGAGGACACATTTAACTTTTTTGTCATAATCTGTCTTTCTCAAAAGCTATGACCTATCGTTTTACAGACTAAATAAGGAAATATGATTAATGAATCTACTATATCTAGGAAAGTCATCACTTAATGCTTGGCTACTCGATGCTGTCATAGACAATGACATCATTTTGGAAGTACCCACAGTCTTACATCAGAGAAATTATCTTTTGAATTCTCAGCTTCAATGATGCACTGGAAAACAGACTTTAAAAAGACTTCAATTGTGGCTAAGTGATTGAAGCGTAACTTTTTAATTGTTCCTCCCTTCGCATTGACGCTTGACTCTTACATAAAACTGCAATTACTGAATGCAGCGTGGTCTCGACTAATGGCTTGCATCTCTTTGTGTGTGAAGCGACACAACATATTTTTTATGATCAGTCACTGTGAGGGAGAAGGAAGGCCCCAAATGCACTTGAGCGTCGCAGGTTGTACGCCAGAGCCTATCTTGGATGTCTGTTAGCCTCCATGTAATGTCGTACGGGCCTGTAATGCTGTCTGGTTGTGATCGTGAAACAGGAACCCCCTTAATGTGCTCACTCCGTGGACGCGGGGTGTGTAGTTTGGCTGACAGGAAGTGGCGGTAACACGCTTAGTCTATTTCCAACACATCGCCTTGCTGTCAGAGCCCGAGCAGGAAACGCTCCACTGTTTACCAAGGACAGGCCGACTGTAGCCAAACATCAGCCTCATCAGCAGGACGGGCGTGCAGGCTCCATGATTGGTTCATGGCAATTTCACCGGGTAAAGTACATATTCAATTAAGATACAATATCCACCATATCCACTTACAAAGGCTTAAAGTATTTCTGAAGCTTAAAACTGAGACAGATTATATTAAGTTAATCCGGCGCAGACAATTTTTTGTCCTTTTTTTTTTTTTTTGACGATGGGAGAATTCAATCAGATTTCAAGTTAGAAGTGACCCTGTTTTAATCCAGGTGTAAAGCAGATGAATAAATCATCGGCTCCACGTTGACATCTGCTTTCCTACGTTCTTCACAGCTGGGAGCAGGCATCGGCACAAAACACACACCGCAGAGTTGTAGCATCAGTGTGCAGAGGAGAGAGCAGCTTAGGGTTTGGTTAAAGCTCTGTGGAGCAGCATCCCTACAAAACCATTCTGGGTCCTATCCCCCCCAGCCGCCCTGATGAGTTAAAGTTCAGTTTCAGGGAAATGTGACTATAGGGCCTGTGTATCTTTTCTTTTTAATTAGTAGGTTTTTGTGGCAGGATGTGTTTGAGGCGGTTTCATTTTACACACCATTTTTTGTTTTGTTTTTTTTGAACGTTGCACCCCCTGAGCACTGGCTACTAAAATTACAGTGCCAGCCCAAGGCATATTTGTCTGTGTGTGTGTGTGTGTGTGTGTGTGTGCGTGTGCATGTGTGTGTGTGTGTGTGTGTGTGTGTGTGCGTGTGCACGTGTGTGTGTGTGTGTGTGTGTGTGTGTGTGTGTGTGTGTGTGTGTGTGTCTGTGTGTGGGCGTGAACGTGCAAGTCTGACCTTTCACTAACAGAAAAGGAAAATGCTAGAACTTTGAAACTTTTCCCTGCAGTGGACATGAAAGGTCCGTGTCATTCAGGGTGAGCGGCTCATTAGGCCCCTCTCCGCCAAGACCCCTAGCATTGCGTCCACGCCACGCAGATCTACGTGACCCTGCGTGGCGACCGCATCGCGCCACCCGCTTCAAACATGGCTCACCGTAACATTCACGCTGCTGCACAACAAAAAAAATTTCTAAGAGGACATCAATCACCCGCTGCGGCGTGCACCTGAGTGCCTGAGTGTTCCCTTCGGATGCTCATACAGGAGCGTGTTGAGCGAGACGCGGGTCAGAGTGCACAGCGGGACCCGAGCTCGGTTCTGTCCGATGGTACGACCGGCGGGGACCGACTTCTTGTCCGGGTGCACGTCAACGGGGAGAGGCAGAGGAACGGTTGCCTGGGATCTCACCTGCTCAGGGACCGCTCTCTCTCGCCGCCAGGTTAACGATTGCAGCACTCTCTGCAACTTTCACACGGCCATAAATCACGTTTTGCAAAAGGTGATTGCTGCTAGTTAGCTTTCAGGGCAGAGCGGTGGGTATTTTTTTTCCCCTGGCTCAATGACTTATTTTCAACAGTCCTTTAATCGCCTTCTCTTCAGTTTAATCGTCCCGTTTGCCCTCCTCCACCAAATGAATGTCCTTTGGTGCATTTAGGGAGGGGAGGGATTGCGGTTCACATGCTGGTTTAAGTAAAGCGAGACATCAGAGCTATAGGAGCCAGACTTCTGCCAAAGTGAGAAAGTGAAAAGTCCCTGCAAGTGGAAATGCAATAGCTTCAGTCCAGAAGGTCATGTGGACATGGCACTCACATTCAGGAATCTACTGTAGCTCAATGCTTGAAGCGAGGCTTTTGGGTTAGGTTGAGCTTCTAGAGAATGGACCTCATATGTTCTCCTGCAGTGTCACGTTGGATGGTGTGGAAATTGCTCCTACCCACTGAACGACCATGAACACACTTAGTCTGGTCATAAAAGGTGGCACCATTGCCTCGTGGATTGGGCCGTTGAGTTTTCTATGTTTTGTTCTTTTTTGTCATATTGCTGGTTACGATGTGCTTCCAAAGTCAGGCTCGGGAAGGTCTTATAGCTTGGGTGTCAAACGGCTAACCACCAAATAAAAATGGTAAAGTTTTGTTGAACCACATCCGCGGTGAACACGATTGTGAGCTGAGGTCAGAGACAGCAGGGGTGAAACTGGAGGCGACCACCTCTCTGTCACTCTTTCTGTCATGTAATTGGCTCACAGATTCATACGATGGAAAAGCCGCAGAAAAGAACCACATTTAGTAAGTAATGGTGTTTTTCATCATTTACAGTATCTATACAGATATTGCTATGTAGTCTACTATCCTGTTACCCATGGGCAACATACTGCCATAAAGCATTTTTTTTTTAGGATACACATAGGCTTTGTTCCATTAAAAAGATATGGTGTAGCCTTGAATAAAGAGAATTTCATAAAACTGAAAATAGACCAATAAAACTCTATTAAGTTAAATTATGGTAATTGTACCCTGGAAGGTGCAGTTTAATTTGTAAAAAATTGACAGATATTTCAACAATATTATCGCTCCATAATCCAAGTACCGAAAGTATAATTTACCATACAACATACATAAAATACAATGTGGCTGTAAGAAATAGGGCAAACATAGCATAATGGTGCTAGCCTACATGCTGGTAACACAAATCAAGGCAACCGAAAAAAGAAGCTAGGAGGGGTGCTTGTAGGTAAATGGATAAGAAAATGCAGGCCAATGGCTCTGTTTATCATTTTACTGTCACATTAACACAAGGCATCTTTGAACTAGATGTGAAGCATGCTAGCCAAGTTGCCTTGTTTCGTTTGAGTGTTTCCCACCACACTTCATTTTCTTTCTGCCCCCCCCCCCCCCCCCCCCCCCTCCACACACACACACACACACACACACACACACACACACACACACACACACACACACATACACACACACACACACACACACACACACACATACACACACACACACACACACACACACACACACACACACACACACACACACACACACACACACACATTTTACTCTTCCTCGCTCTACCTTCCTTGTATGTTCTGTTATTTGCCTGGATTTTTGATTTTGTAGTTCCCAAAATTGCTTTTTTCGCCCCTCATAAATACGCTCCACAAAACATTTCCTCAATCCCCATCCCAGTTATTTCAGAGATGTACAAGAAACTCTTTCTCCCCTGAGCCCCTTCTGCACCACCAATCGAGTGGAGACTATTTGAAACTATTCGAATTCTGCCGGATTCAGTCTCTATTCAAATGTAGACATTTTATTGCATTACCCATAATGGCCCAGGCACTCTGAAACTTCAGTAGTGTGTATTAGTCGAACACAGTATGGCACGTTGCAGTTCATTGTTTAGAGTCCATCTAAAGCCGGATAACTGCATCAATGCAAACGTCATATCGACATTACTTGATGATACTCTTCGACATTGTAATGTCGACATTACTTTCATGAACATTCTGTTTCCCTGATTATTGAATCTTTGCTCATATTCTCCTTTGTCAGCTATACTACAGTTCACTTAGCCTCAAAAATAAACCTTACAAAAAATACAGGCGTGAC
>JAXIVH010000005.1:1137715-1145215 GCA_036785325.1 Urophycis tenuis | reverse complement strand
GTTGTGATGGTGATTTTAGAGGAAGATTTTGTGAGATTTAAGAGGAAGCCTAGTGAATACACATTTTGTGACTGAAATGCTGTAAAATAAGCTCCTGAAGTCATAACACAGTGTATGCATGAATGTGTTTTTTTCATACATAGAGACGATATGATGCATCCCTTTCACTGTGATTTACTCGACAGACATTAACGGAGTCGCCTTTATAGGGAGGGACCACTGGAATGATAATGTGTCATTACAGCACGATAATGTCACTTTTAAGGCCTTGTGTATCCGGCACCAAGGTGGAGCAAATACTTAGGTATGATTCCAGCTATACTTCAGTATGGACGCCTCCTCTGTGCTGCAGAATAGCTACTAAGTGCCATGACATTTATCTGTAAACATTTCCTGTGCTGCCTGAGAACCACCTCAGTCATCTGCTCGGAGCGCTTGTGGCTGATGGCTCATTTTCCACATCGATGTCTAATCTCCATCACAACAGCACGGGGAACACATTAATTCATACCAGAGATCAGTGTCTGTCATAAATAAAGACAATCGGCCACGCTTTGAACCTGATCCGAGCTCCTCCTGTTTCCTACCTCCATCACAATTCCCTGCAGAGGTAAAGATTATTAATTGATGAAACGCGCGCGGGTGGCGGAGTGTCTTTGTTTGTCGGCCAACGTTGTTAACTTATTTACCGAGATTCACAAGGTATCCGACATGACGACTATAAATAACTTTATCCTGGAACATTTTTCTAGGGCAAGAGAAATTTAGTGTTGACGGCTGCGTTGCCGAAGAGAAGCAGCTGATTGGCTGTCCTGCCGGCATGTGTCATTGGTTCTGTGTTGGTGACTGCTGGAGATGGCTTCAGCCCACCCTCAGATATCTGATCAGAGGGAGGCACAGAGAGTCTGATGGAGGAACATATGTTTAATTTTGTTTGTTCAAAGATACCAGGTGCAGATGAATCTTCACGTCGAAATGCAAACTAGCTTTGAGGAAGTTCTCGTTTGCATTTAAAGAAACTATTTTGGGGTCTTAACGATGAGAAGGACACGTTATTCAAGACACGTTGTTTATGAGAGTACATCTGAACTTCAAAAGAAATAGAAAGCTCTGGTTTGCTTGGAGTGAAATCATATTTCTCACATATTTGATCTTAACTTATTGTAACATAATATTGGTGTTGTCGTATGTTTTCGTTTATATAAACATGAACAAGTATTTTATATTGGATGGTTGATTTTACTGCTGAATTGCTCAGTTCCAGTATACCAATTTAGCAAGGCATTCAGATATTTGATTTATTCTTGATAGTCATTAAAATATGAAATAGCATTCGTCAGATTGGTTCAGAAATTTGGTTGGGAAAAAAAAAAAACATCACAGCTGCTGGATTTAATCTTAAATGCATATCAAGATGTATATTCTTTGATGTTCATTGTACAATATGAACTTCAAACAGCCAATGAGAAATGAAAGGGTTGGTTTTTTTTCAACATATGAAATGGGACATTTTAATGGCATTATTCCATCACAAACATCCTTTCACTCTGGGCCAAGCTTGCAGTTTGAGGCAAACACATTCTACAACAAGGCTAGTTCGATAGGGTGGTCAATGCATTCATTATTGTGCACACAGTCTACACACATTCCTCTCTGGAATGGTATGACCACACACAGACAATACATTATGTTGTGTCCACTGGGCCACTAAGGGACTCCTATGGGTATACTGCGGAAGAATCACCTTGGTGCTGAAATTACTTTTCATTCACTTTCCCCACGATCTGCAGCCTTCCCTGGGTTGAACAGGGCTTTATGCCGTGACCGTTTATGATAGCTACCATTTGGATAACTGTTAGCATTATGCTAGCTAGCTGTCTGTTAGCCTCACTACTGCTTTCCCATTGTCACTGTTGAAAACAGTAATTTGCACCTGGGCCTATGTATTGTTTTGTTATACACGTTTGTAAAAAAAAAAAAAAAAAAATGCAACATGAATGCATTGCGAAATGCATCAAGGAGCTACTTCACACTAGAGTCAGGCACATGGACAGCACAGTTGATTTAAATAGCAACTGAGTGCCTCAGCATGTAACCTGCCATTCATTTGATTGTTTGGGTTACTGGTAGTAAGCTTAGGCCCACGATAAGTGGGTGTGTATTATATAGTTTGATTTGGTGATGATGGCAGTTCTCAATCAACAAAACAGATGCTTTAGCAATCCTGATTGCCATAGAACATAGTATACTAACAGTATACTAGCTATACTAGTGGTATACTATCTAACATCGTACACTGTGTGTCAGAGGTGCAACAAGGGTATATGGAAGTTTTTGGTTTTGATCCCCATGGTCCTGGATGGCTAAAACAATGTCTGTATAGGGTATGAATTAAGATGAATTAATGAATCCGAGTTCTGGTTTGATGATGTCAGACCCGTGTCAGCAGTCAGATTCAGATTTCCTCCTATTTGTAGTCCCTAATTAATGTGTTAAGTCTGGGTAGATGAAAGACAATGACGCGGTTCCTTAAGCAAACTAGTAAGCAGCTCTAGTTGGCATGCTGTTCATTGCATTTATGCAAATATTGTGTCTCTTGAGTACAAGTCTGAGTCAGTACAGTAGCCACCAGTTGGTATTGTAATATTGTACAGCAGAGCTCCATTATCAACCAGCAGCAATGATACTGGAGAGCATGGTTTAGCTGCACAGCAAAATACTCTGCGATAGTTAGTATATAATATAATATAAATATATCCCTTTGTTTGCTTTGTAAATGCTTTTTTAAAGTAATTATATGTGTATAAACACTATATATATATATATATATATATATATATATATATATATATATATATATATATATATATGGTTCCAATAGAAATCCATTTCTTTCAAACATTGAGAGTTACGATGTTCCGTTTTTACAGAACAACCGTTCTGAAACACTGTCAAGAGGTAGGCCTACGGTGTTGATCCATCTGATGGGTGTCGCCGTCTTCTTCCTGCTTCTCTTCCATTAGTACTGCCGTACCCGCAGTATTGTCGGGGATAGCTCGAAATAGCCGATTGATTCACGTCATCGACTCAATAACATATGTCCATGTCTAAAGTCATCCCATCGATCCTCCACCTTGGTAACAGAAACATGTACGTTACCGTGGCGGCGCAGGCGTTTGTAATTGTAATTTAACGGCAGGTTGAATGGCTGCCCTCATCGCGTTGAGAAATAATGTTTTACCAAGTGATACGTCATTCAAACTCCAACTCCTTGCTGTACTCTCCACTCCCCGGTGCATTGCCTAGCAACACCAGCATCCCTACATGGACACTGAGATCGCTAATCAAAATCGCAACTCTTCTGCTGTGTGGAGCCACGGTGATGGAATGAGCTTCCTCCCACTGCTTGCACAATCATTACCTATGTTCCATGAGAGACCGAAGACCCCCATCTTCAGCTCACACCTGGAGCCTGCATGCACAGACCCCTCTTGTCCCTAATGACCCCCAACCATCACTGCACACACACACACACACACACACACACACACACACACACACACACACACACACACACACACACACACACACACACACACATGCACACGCACTCACAAACACACTTTTGAACAAGCCCATATGTGTGCATACTCACACACACACACACACACATGCACAAGCTTGCACATACACACACACACACACACACACACACACACTGACACACACACACACAAACACACACACATTCACACTCCCACACTACCACTCACACACATGCACAAGCTTGCACATACACACACACTGACACACTGACACACACGCACACAAACACACACACATTCACACTCCCACACTCGCCCTCCACACACACACACACACACACACACACACACACACACACACACACACACACACACACACACACACACACACACACACACAATTAGGCCTTTGTGAGAAGCCATACAATGTAAAATGAGTTTGACTGCTGATGACAAACGTGTTTATTGTAATAGCCTTGGATAGCACTGGTGTAATGTAATGCAATAGACAGGAAAACAAAACCACACATGGGGAAATAGGAAACAGAATAAAGGATAGGCCTGTATAAGCAAGATGTGACACTGATAACCAAACATGTTGGCATAGCAACCATTTAAGCATAGCTAATGGTTCTTGATGAGATTTTTCAGAAAGGCTAGAAGGTGAAATAGATTTTATCTCCTCACTTTTGTTTGGTGAGCCAATACATCAAAATACATTACAGGCCCATGTAATGTGTATTGTTTCTTGTTGTGACATAGAAACTGATTATGTTACATGAAATGGAACATTTTAAAATAAATGGATATGATAAACAGGCCATGACGACGAATATTCCAATTCATATGCCTTGGAGGAAGTTAAACGAGACAATATATGAATTATTTTGCAACCTAATTCTAGAAAACAGTACATAATTTTCTATGGTCCATACATACAGCCAGATGGAGAACTAGGTTGTCAACTCGCAAAGCTATAGCAACCGGCAGACCAGGTGACAGATACTTGTAGTGAAATTGTGATGCTACACATCTGGTCAAACAGTGGTTTTGAAGATTGGAATGGACCAAGAAGTTAGAGGTATAGAAGAAGTATAGAAGAAGTTACAATATATGTATAAAGAGAGAGAGAGAGCTATATCATTTGTTTATCAATTTAGAAAAAAAAAAAAATTGGGGGGTCTTTCCCCTAAATCAAATAACAGCAATCCCAGGTAGGTTATTTTTCTAACATATAAAAAAAACCTAAACAAACAAACTAAGAAAAACACACCTCCCTCAAGGAAACACGATGGAAGCTACGTATTAGCAGTTTGAACTAAAATTGATTCATGAGGAAGACAAACCATTCAACCCAAACACAACAACCTAAATAGCTATCGTAATTATCGTGACCTTATTGTTCTAATAGTTTTACACTTTCAGGTGGTTCAATCAACTCACTATCACCTAATGAAAAAGAAGCTGAATTATTTTGCAATATAATGTTTAAGTTGTGAAGCTTGCAAGGCAGATGCTGTCTGAAGGTTGTCGATGTCAAGATGGACAGATTTTAACAGGTTCAGTTAAGATCTAACACATTCAATACTGCCATTAAATCAGTCATGATGATATCATCTTGATGATTAGAATATGTATTTACATCTTCCTATTAAAAAAGAATCTACTTGTAGAGGTTTACTTTTTTGTTTTTAGGTCTTTTTATAGACTTTGTTTTGTTGGTTGTTTTCCCCTCATTTAACATCTGGTCACTATAACTGATTTAGACAGCAGGGGAGTCAGCATGAACGATCTTCTGCTGAAAGGCCCTGATGTCCTCAACTCGATTCGAGCAGTGCTACTCAGGTTCAGAAGAGGCGTGCATGCCGCACTCGGTGACATCAAAAAGATGTATAATTCCATCTGGTTGGAAGACCTGGAAATGCATCTCCACAGATTTCTCTGGAGAGACGGCGAGGATGGAGAGATTGAAGAGTACGCCATCGCCAGAGTCAACATTGGTGATCGACCAGCAGGGTGCATCGCACACCTGGCAATGTGAGAGACCAAAGCTTTCCATGTTTACTCACTTGGACGAGGAACGTAGGATCCTAGAAGAAGACTCTTATGTCGACGATGTCCTTACCCTTCCCCTACCCTTCCCACAATGACCTGAAAAAGCTGGACGAGAACACCAACAGAGTAGAGGAAATTCTGAAGGCAGGCGGATTCTTCCTCAAGCCCTGGGTCTGGTCAGGCCAAAGTGGGAGGCAGGGGCATGTGCCAGGAAAGCCAGAGCCATCGTCAGTCGGAGTGCTTATTCTTCCAAACCAAATGAGAAAGCAAGACAACAAAGCCCTGGGAGTCGGCTACCTTGTTGAAAGTGACAAACTGTGCCCAATGACCTCAATCAACTTTTCAAAGAGGAGGAAGAGAATGAGGCTGGGTCAAAATCTCCTTGGAGAAGAGGTGGTAGGCAAAACTCCTAACCCACTGACCAGGAGACAACTGCTAAGCCAAGTAGCTAGCCTGTATGACCCAATAGGTCTTGTTACACCAGCTAAACAAAAAGGTGCCATTCTAGTCAGAAGAGCGTTCCAAGAAGCTGGAAGCAGCACGACCCTAGACACCTGGGACAAACCACTGTCTGAGAAGTTGAGAGAAGAGGCCATTCAGTTGTTTGAAGAATACACACGTCTCAGCCAAATCCCCTTCCACAGAAGCCTCACACCAGGTAGCTGGATCGGAAGGCCTTGGGGAGTAACATTTTCTGATGGAAGTGACCAGAGCTATGGAGCCGTGGTATACTTCAGATGGGAGATGGCACAAGGAGCTGAAGTTAGACTGGTAGAGTCCAAAGCAAAGCTCACACCACTCCATCAGAAAGGAGAACCAGTAAAAGCTGAAATATGTGGTGCTGTCTACGCAGTTCGCCTCAGAAGGTACATTGAGAAGCACAGTCGGATGGAGATTGAAAAATGGCTCCATCTTCTGGACAGTCAAACTGTGTTGGGAGCAATCAAGAGAGACAGCTATGGATATCAGACATTCTACGCAAACAGAGTTGGAGAAATTCAGAAATCCACATCTGTCGATGACTGGTGGTGGATTCCTGGAGACCTCAATATTGCAGACATCGTAACAAAAGGTGCGGCTCCAGTGGACCTCCAAGAGAATTCTGTATGGCAGAATGGACCTGAGTTTCCAAAGCAACCTGTGGAAGAGTGGCCGAAAAAGTCTGCCAAAGAAGTTGCAGCCTAGGCCAAAGAAGGCAAAGACAGACTCCAAAGGAAGTCCTTCTCAGCAGCGCTGACCAGGTCACGGGTTAGGAAGAACAAAGGTGATTGTGCAGCAGTGCCAAGTTCTCCGGTCGCAGTCGAAGACGAGAGAGACGATGATGTGCTGCAAAGCAGTCCAGAGGGAAGCAAATCCAATATCCAAGGCCGAAGACCACCAGCTGGTTCTGCGCTGAGACAATTGATTGACACTAGGAGGATCAGCAGCTTCAACAAGTTGATCAGAGTCATTGCCTGGGTATGGAGAGCTGCAATGAGGTGGAAGATGGTACTGACAAAGAGCTCAGCCACAGCTTCGAATAGGCTAAAGTGGGAGGAAATTTCTTCAGCAGAAGTAAAATCCAAAGCAAAAAGAGCTGTACTCACTGTGAGTGTCAGTGAGTGTGAAGATGCACAAAGAGATCTCTTCCTTGCAGCTCAAGAAGATGCAGTCAAGTCAAGTCAAATTTATTTGTATAGACAGACAGACAGACAGACAGACAGACAGACGTACTTTAATAATCCCTGAGGGAAATTGCATTATATTATCCGTCTGTAAATTGTATAGCACAATTCACACGGCGACGGCTAAGCCGCACCAAAGTGCTTCACAGTAAAAAATGCATAAGAATAAAAACAAGATAACAGAGCAAGACACAGAAAAAGATAAAAAGACAGAATAATAAAAAAAAAAAATACAG
>JAXIVH010000005.1:1131883-1137515 GCA_036785325.1 Urophycis tenuis | reverse complement strand
ATGGAAGAGAGAAAGAGGGCCGATGATGTGCCTGTGTGTGTGTGTGTGTGTGTGTGTGTGTGAGAGAGAGACAGAGAGAGACGGATATTGAGACAGTGAGAGCAATCGCGGGAAATAGAGCAATAGACAAAAAGAGTGCATCGATGAAATTGTTTCCTTTGTGTGTGCATCCGTGCTCTTAAATGCCTGAGCTTTAAACAAAGGACCTGACATACCAAAACTCTCATATCGCCTGACTGTGGCTTGACCCCAGTCCATAACCCTGTCGGTATTAGTGACACCCCCCATGTATTACACACACACACACACACACACACACACACACACAACACACACACACCACACACACACACACACACACACACACACACACACACACACACACAACACACAGCAGCTTGTATAGTACCAAAAGCCTTCACAGAGTTGTAGTGCCATTGGAATAGAGAAAACTTGACTCTTTGAGTTTAATGACTGTATCATGTGTTGTTTTCCAGAATGTGTGAATGGTATGTATGTAAAACCACCTTCATTTATCTTCCTGATAGAACACCCACGTTTTGTGTGTTGCACATGTATGTAACAACGTATGTCACACAGAATATACATATGCATATACCTCATGTAAATACCCATTAATTATTCACTGTTTGGTTGCTGTGAAGCATTTGCTGTATGCGGTACATGCTGCAGTGCAGCAAGCTGTAGAAAGGCCTACCTGCAGCCTCATCACCCCCATATCATAAGGCTTTCATGAAAAAAAAAAAAATAAGCAGGGCAGTATCACTCAATTGTAAAATCAATTGTGAGACTGTGCCTCTCATTACGGAAGTGGATCACTGTGTCAGTGCAGGTCTGGGTGGAGTCAGTACATTACAGCTTGTGTTTCACAAATGAAAAACAAATAAACAGGGTTAAATCTGTACAACGTGCACATGTACTAACTAGCATTTAGCATAGCCACCTGACACATCAGTCAGTCAGTGAAAGCAGAGATGCAGGAGGAAAAAAATAAGCAATACATGGACTGTATGTGCTGCTCTTCTGTGGCCCATACCAGACCTAAAATAGACTGGACGGTCACATACAAAGCCAGCAGTAAAAGCAGGTATGGTTTCCCTTAGATGGTACACAGCAGCATCGATCTCCATGCGCATGTTTGCAGAGAGACTCGCTTTGAATGGGGGGCCGCGTTTTCTGTCGGGTGAATCCTGCCGAGCGTGTGCATGTGTACACACGCAGCGTGGCTGCAGCGGCAGCAATATTTCCTATGCAAATGGTTATTAACACGAGAAGAATATCACACACCGGGGCCTGGGGAAGGGGGTACTCTGGTGTGAGCAGAAGTTACTACATAATGACGTGCACCACTGGCTCCAGCTCGCAGGTAACAACATCTCACTCCAAAGGTCAAGCGGCAGGGCTGACTTTCAGTTAGGTGGGTTTTTTTTTTCTTTCCAGACAGCTTCAATTTAAATGAATAAATAGATAATAGAAGATAACTGATACAGCTGGCCTCGGTAAGTCCTGGCCACGACAGCTTGTTCCATGCAGCGGAAGTGTGCCAGGAATCCGGCCGTATAGCATCACGCTGGAAAGTACAAACCTGATCCTCTGGTCAGAGGTCCGATAAGCCCTTAAGCCCTGTCTGTTTGCCCGACTCTAATTTAGCTGCCTTTTAATGTAATTAAACGGCACTGGATGACCCGCAAGAGCCGGACGGTGATATTCCACTCCTAATCCCCCCCCCCTTCCCCCCCCTGTGGATGTTTATGGGGGGAAAAAAAAGGTATTTTAACCTCTGCCTAGCCGGGCCCGCCCCTGCGGGCAAAGGTCCTGTGACACAAGCCTGCTTGTGTTGCCTTGGCGCCGCCCCCCCCCCCCCCCCCCGTGCCTCCCGCAGCACGGAGATCATTGAAATGCAGTTTTTGGCTCTCAGCCGACCTCCGCCGGAGTGCTGCGCGGCGCTGCAGCGCCGCCGCCACTCTCCGGCAAACACGGCGTGATTGTTTTGCTCGCCGGCTGTGCGGCGACATACGGCGGCTTGATTAGAGCGCCGCCGCCACGGAACTCTCCGGCGCCTCGGAACGCGGCCGCGGCGAAACCCCCGGTGTTCCCTCCGAAAGCCCTCCCGCCACCGCGAACCACCACGCCCCGCCCCTCCTCCACGCCCCTCCTCCACGCCCCTCCTCCACCTCCACTCTCCACCTTCGGGGGGTAGCCAACCCACCCTGACCAGGGTGGCGGCGGGGTGGGGGGGGAGAAAGGGGAGATGTTATGTCTGGTTGATATCTAAGCCTCCCCCCTGCTTCCGGGGTCCTCTGAAACACGACAGGCTAACTGCCCCCCCCACCCACCCCCCCAATACCCCGATGTTGAGCCAAGGTCAGGCTGTTGTTATTAACACCCCGGCCCGGGGTGATATACCTAGCGCCGTAAGCCCCTCATGCTAACGAGCGTCGCTGCTCCGTCTCCTCTTCTTCATTCCATTACATTTGATTTCCTTTTGTGATGGAGGGCGGGGCCACCACCAAGGAGGAGCAGAGCGGCTCCCTGACTTGAGGTGCTCTCCTTCCTCAGTGGGTTAAGACTCCGAGCGCAGGGAAACCCGTGGGTGAGGGCTAACGGTGGGAACAGGGCAAGCCACAAATCCTATTAGGAGCTAAAGCCGGGAAGAGTGTAAAACCCTGAAACTATTCTTCACTGTTAACTCAAAAACAGCTGAGCCAGTGCTTTGAGGCGTTTATATTTTAGTGAGAGAGAGAGAGAGAGAGAGAGAGATAGAGAGAGAGAGAGAGGTTGGAAAAAAACAATAACAAAGCCAACGCTCTTCCTCAGAGGTAGAGATGTGCTTTCTGAGCAGACAAAGGGGCCACAATGGGTGGAGAACAAGGGAGGATGGAGAGACGAGAGAGAGAGAGAGAGAGAGAGACGAAGAAGAGAGAGACGAGAGAGAGAGTGCGGGGTGGATGTAGGGTGGTGATGGCAGTCTGTCAGGTTGCCCTTTCCCATAATGCCACGCTGGGCTGCGCTGCCGGCTCCGGGGGAGGGCGGAAAAGGGACGCGGGGCACCAGGTGGATCTTCAGAGAGAAGCCGATGTGTTTGAAGTTACCGGTGGTATCGGCCATGGCTCTGGAGAAGCACGCAGCTCTCCCCCCGCCCCGGGTCGTCGCATCGCGCCCTCACCCGGCCAGAGCCCGGCTGACACAGTGCGACTGAGTTGTTGTTTTCTCCTCCAGAACAGAAGCATCAAGTCGGACAGCAGGCTGCTGAGAGCAGTAATGGAGTTTGCAAATACAGCAACAGAGACACAGACCACACATAACCACCGTCGGTGCAGCCCTCTGATAGCCTACAGCTTCTCAACTCTACAGTTGCTAGCGCGAACATGCGGAGTCCTTTCTCTCCCTGATCATTAATCTCTGCCGGTGACATAGGCAAGGCAATAGCTGCAAGTCCCCTGTGAATCGTGAACCTATATTATTTTTAGGGGGGGTAATTCATACAAACAGGGCCTGCGAGCCAAGTTGGGACACGCTGCCTTCCTGTAATGAATTGTAATGAATCCAGTTTCCTGGACTCCCTGTCAGCCCTGCGTGGTTGTGGCCCATCACTGTTCCAATCCATTCTACTACATGTCTACCTCATAATACTTAATTTCTCTCTCTCTGTCTCTCTCTTTCTCTCTCTCTCTCTCTCTCTCGTCTCCTCTCTCTCTCTCTCTCTCTCTCTCTCTCTCTCTCGCTCTCTCTCTCTCTCTCTCTCTCTCTAACTCTCTCTCTCTCTCTCTCTCTCTCTCTCTCTCTCTACTCTCTAACTCTCTCTCTCTCTCTCTCTCTCAAGTATAAAAGAATCCCTGCTGTGAATGGGTGTCCAAAATCCTTTTTAATGAGCAGAAGCGTGTCTGCACAGAAATATGCACATTTATGTAATCAGCTTGTTCAAGGAAAGTCCAAATGTTATGAGTGTGAGCCTTCTTTGCAGAGAGTAAAAAAAAAAAAAAAAACGGTTTAAAACAACAAATTATAAGCCGTAAGAACCGAAGGTAAATACGAGCGGAAACATCAGTCAGGTAATCACAAACAGAGGAGGTACCTGCAGGCTTGATTTCTTGAGGATGAGTTAGTTACATAAGCAAGTGTGGTGCGAGCGTTTTCTGTTCTCATCAGACGTAATGTTCCTGTCAGAGAGAGAGAGAGAGAACGTGAGAGAGAGAAAGAGAGAGAGACAGAAAAGAGAGAGACAGAGAGAGAGATGAGAGAGAGACGAGAGAGAGAGAGAGAGAGAGAGAGAGAGAGCTGAAGAGAGAGAGACTCGTGCTAGAGAGCAAGCTTGTCTTGCTCAGTCCCATGACACTTGGTTGGCAAAAACTGAGCCGAGATTCTTTTGGTGTGGAACAGAAAACATGAGTGTGAGCCTTCCCCGTCATCCTGCAGGTTTGAGAGAGACTCCAAAGGGCAGAGCTTCAGACGGTGCTGGAATTACTATGTGAGGGGGGGTAATACAGCCACTGTAGGAGAGGGGTTCAAAAGCTTGGCACTGGCATGGAATGTAGTAGCAATAGTTGGCGTAACAGTTGTAGTAGTAGTAGTAGTAGTACTAGTAGTAGTGGTGGTCGGTGGTGGTGGTGGTGGTGTGGTGGTGGTGGTGGTGGTGGTGGTGGTAGTAGTAGTAGTAGTACGTGGTAGTAGTAGTGGTGGTGGTGGTGGTGGTGGTAGTAGTAGTAGTAGTAGTAGTAGTAGTAGTATTAGTAGTAGCGGTAGCGAGCTAGCAGTAGTAAGCAGTAGTAACAGTATTAGTAGTAGTAGTAGTAGTAGTAGTATAAGTAGCAGTAGTAGTAGTAGTAGTAGTAGTAGTAGTAGTAGTAGTAGTAGTAGTAGTAGTGGTGGTAATGAGTAGTAGTAGCAGTAGCAGCAGTAGTAGTAGTAGTAGTAGTGGTAGTATTTGTGGTGGTACTAGCAGTAGTAGCAGTAATATAACGTGTATTTTTGTGTTTTGTATTGTATTTTGTGTTTGTATTTTGTTTCAGTTTTGTCTTAAAAATAAAATAGACACGTTCAGGAGTGTGTTATTCCTGGGTCTACCTGGCATAGCATGCTAACTAGTCATCTCTAATTGAAGATCACTTCCAAAAGCTAACAACAACAACAAAATCTTAAGATTTAATTGAGGTGTGATTTGATCAATTGCACTGGCAGTCATTCAGCAGGGAATTCTCCCAGCATTTCATAAAAAAAGAACATAATTCAATGGCAGTGTGGTGCATGATTTTACTGCAGTTGACCATATCTACACCCATTCCAACTCCAACCTGTTTTGTTGCCAGAGCAAACCCAAAATAACATTGCCCTAACTCAAATGCTTATCCTGGCAGATTCACTGCTCAAACACTCTGTTCTTTAGCCCCCCTGTAGTAGTGTTTTAAACTAGAGGACAAAATAATCTGGCTTGTTTTTTGGAATGACAGAAATTGGTCGCGAGGAACTTTCCGTTCCTGGCCCTTACAACGGGGGTAATTTTTTTCAGACATTTCAAATGCTGTAGTCATGGGGTTTTTTGTTCCAGACGAAAGGACTCGCCTCAGTAACCATGAACCATCACCAGACAGGAAGCCGGAATCCCAATAATGCA